>PVJX010022697.1:0-30213 GCA_004027295.1 Dolichotis patagonum
CACTGTTTGAATGTCTACTTTACATGTTTTAACTTTGTAATTTGAACAACTATTTCCAAGAAGTCAGTATGTAATTAGTCAAGTAATAATTTCTTAGGTTTTATTGTTGTACTTTTCCTTTTTTCCTTGGAATACTGTATGGTTGCTACCCTTTATTCTATTTTATTTTGTTTTGTTTTTTCCTCTTTAAATAAAATTAAAAAAAAAAAAAAGAAAAAAAATGTGGAGGGGGTGTCATATGGTAAGACAGCAATGTCTTGTCCTTACAAACCACCAGTGCCATCATGTGGGCCTCACCCTGGGACCCCTCTAGCCCTAATTGCCCTGCAAAGGTCCTAATTCCAAATACTTTTTAATATGTGAGTTTGGGGGTTAAGTTTCCAGCACATGAGCTTTTCCAGGGGTACATTCATACTGTAGTATCCTGGAAATCTTCCTTCCAGAGTGCCTTTTCTTTCTGTTTTCTTCCTGTTCTGGTCTCTGCTCATGGGTTTTGGGGCCTACTGTTGAGCTGATATTTGCCTTTACTTTCATACAGGGGGTTGTGTTTCTTCCTCACCTAGCTTGGAATTCCTGCTACTTGGATCTGTGTCTTTTGTTTATTTATTTATTCTTATAGCGTAGGTGGAACATACCAGAATAGCAGCCCCTTGCCCCCAGAAGTAGGGATTGTACCAGGGCCTTCACTGTGCTACATCTCCAGCCTTTTTTTTTTGAAATGGGCTCATCTAGCCTGGGCATAAGATTACTATCCCCCTAGTGTGATTTCCACTCATTTTTTAAAAAGTAGATTATATGTTTCTTGTGCTTCTTGTTTTTAGATGATTTCTAAGATGAAGAGGGTGTAGGAACCTTTCTGTTTGCCATCTCTAGAAGTCCTGAGTAGTTTTTAAAGACATCCTTAGGCAGTGGGGATGGTAGTGACAGAGGTTAGGACATATGTATGTGTGTATGTACACACACACACACACACACACACACACACAGCTGCTTAGACACTAGGACAGTGGTAGTGAACCTGTAGCACATCTGCTGAAATGGGCTGTTTATCCTTGAAAGCTCTAAAAGGTTCACCATCACTGTATTGGGAATTTTCAAGATCTGCTTTTCCTTTTTTTTGAGTCAGGATCTTATTAAGCAGTTTAGGCTGGCCTTGAACTCACTTCAGTCCTCCAGCCTCAGCTTCCTGAGTGCTGGGATTATAGGTGTGTGCCACCATGCCCAGCTAAGATTTGCTTTTCTATGTTGTATTGAGAACAAAAATATGACCAACTAAAAGAAAGATTATTAATTTATATATATTTATATATATATACACACACACACACACACACACACACACACACACACACACACCCCCCAGGGATCGAACTCATGACCTTGCATTAGCCAGACAGGCGCTTGTGCTGCTAAGCTAAATCCGCAACCCTTATTAATAATATTTATATAGAAAAAGTTGTGTTTAGAAGAACCTTACCTTTTGTTTATGTTACACTGACTTGGTCATGCCCCATCATAAAGGATTCTGCTAGTCTAGTACTTACATTTAGGGTTACCAGCTGTCTGCCTGTTCTCTGTATGTCTCTAACACGTTTTGTGCTGTTGCTTCTGGTTACATGTATTGCTGTGCACCGGCAGAAGGCATGCAGCCTGGAGGGTGGGGTGGGGTGGAGGAAAGATGATGTGGAATCAGGCCAGGAGAGAGAGAACAGATGGGATGTGGGAGATGACCCTGCCCCCATGTTGTTTTTGTTCTGGCTGCTACTGATCATATGTGAATCAGCAGCCCAGAAATTGGAGTTAGTGATCCTTTGATGAAAAACAGAGTTTGACGCCAGTAGAATTGTACATTTATAACACTAAAACAAGATGCAAGTTTAATAATAAACAATATTTTAGGCATATTCAGGAATTGATGGGAAGGACTTAATTCTATCAGTGGCTAGCTAGTCCTCAGTATTTTTGGATCTTGTCTCTAGATTGTCACACTTTACTGGTATTTTCTCCTATGGGCGATTCAAAATAAGTAGCCAGTAGTGTGTTTACTAGAGACATAAATCAATATACGTATTTTACTCCAAACTATCTGATTTTCGTTTGTCAGTGCTTATGCTTCTGGTCTATTTTTCTTTCTTTATTTTTTCTTCTTTTTCCCCCAGTACTGGAATGTGAACCCAAGATCTTCCCTCTGAGCTATGTCCCTGTCCTTTTTTATTTTTTGAGATGGGGTCTTGCTGAGTCACTGAATGGCCCACACTGGACTTGAACTTGCAGTCCTCTGTTTCAGCCTCTGAGTGCTGAGATTACAGGTGCATACCACCATGCCCAACAGGTCTGTTTCTCCAAGTGACAGTAAGGCATCCTCAGTTTATGTTTACTAAGGTTTCCTTTTGTTCAGGGGAGGTCTCTTGTTTTTTAAAAATGATAAAAATCTTATCAAGCACAGTAAATGTAGAGAGAAAATTACGGTGGTTTGATATACTCAAGTTACCTAGCTTCCACAGTTACTATCTTTCTACCACTCTTGTTTCATCTACCTGCCCCTACTACTGCTACCCTATGACTTTTAAGGAAAGATTTGATTGTGATATTGTTTAATATTGTCATTTTAAGAGGATATATCCTGAAACTTTGGCAAATACTATCAGAACATATAATTTACCCAGTAATAGTATGTGGTAAATTATATACATAAAATCTTAAATGACCACTTCAAGCCTATATATAGAACCTAATGTGTTACTAAACTATTAGGATAAATTGTGAATAGAACACTTGTTAAAACAGTTTTTCAAATTGCTTTTTTTTTTATTCTGGTCAGTGGTAGGCATAGTTGTGGTCCAGGTAACAACAGAATTTGTTTTTTTCTTTAATCTAGTAAATGTGTTCTAAGAAACATTTTTAGTTTTAAAGTGAAGTTAATCTTCATTTACTTTTCATACCTAAGACTAGACTCAGGTTGACTTTCTCATAAGGGCCATTTCCCCCCAGAGTTTCTTTTAAATAAAATTTTCTAGAAGTGCTAGATACATGCATCAAGTGCATACTAGACCCACAAACTCACACAATTTAACTTCATGCTTCATTAGAAAAATCATGATATCAAGTGATAGATCTTTATTGTCTCTTAGGAATAGTGACATATGTGAGTGTCAGATCTCTGAATTCAGCAGAAATGACAGTTAATCTAATTAAAATCAAGAGGAAGGTTATTTCTGAATTAGTGAAAAGAATGTATTAAAGAATGTATACTTTTACTCTTTTCAACTCATAGAATGATACGAGTTTAGTATGAGTTAACTTCATAATTTTGTGTTGCTGTTTTTGAAATGAAGTCTTGCCGTGTTGACCAGGGTGGCCTTGAATTCTTGGGCCCAAGCCATCTTTTTTTTCTCAGCATTCTGACGAGCTGGGCTTATAGATGTATAAGGCTGTACCCAGCAATTAGTGTTTTTTTAAGCAGCCATTTTGTCGAGCCGTTTTAAAATAATTATGATACCAAAAAAAATAATTATGATACAGTAAAAACACATGTCACATTAAATTACTCTTAAATATTTTAGTGTATAGTTCAATAGTGTTAAGTATATTAATGATGATGTACATAAGAACTCTAGAACTTTATTGTCTTGTGAAACTATAACTGTGTACCTATTAAATACTATTGCCAGGCCATTTTTAATGCAAAAACTACTCATTTGAAAATAAGATGTTTATTCATTGACATACTAACATTTAACTTTTGGTCTCTTTTGTAATCATGTAAAAATTTTGAAATAGCATTTGAGATTTCATTTAATCTGGTAAATACTATAACATTCCTGGTACTGTTTGTATTCTACCATCTACCTGTCACCCAAGTAGAATACTTTTTATTTTATATTTTCTAGCACTAGTATTGAATCCAAGGTCTTGTGCATTCTAAACAAGCGTTGTGCCATAGAGTTACATTCATAGCCCAAGTAATACAAATTTTACTTAATCACATATCAATTTATGGTATTAGAGGTAGTAGCAAGTCTGAAATAATTGGGGTTTTCTTTTTGGTTAAGAATTTTATATATCACCAATTGGGGTTTTCTTTTTGGTTAAGAATTTTATATATCACCAACACATTTATTTATCTTTTTTCTTTTTTTAGTCTTGCTATGTTGTTCAGGCTGGCCTTGAACTCATTATGTAGACCAGGCTGCGGTCCTCCTGCTTCATCCTCCTGAGTGCTGGGATTAGGGATATGTGCCCCCACACATGGCCCTAGTACCAGCACTTTGGCTGTAGTATTTATTTAGTGGAATGATTTGCTGGTTTCTATCATTGGCTTCCAAACATTATTCTTAGTGGTTCTATCTTTTGTGCAGCCTTCCTTGTGTTATCCACATTTCCCCTTAAGACCTGTCCCCAGGTGATCTTTATGTATCTTTAATCCTCCTTGGTCCCCAGGTGATCTTTATATATCTTTAATGTGCTTCTCTTTGTTAGGTCAGCAAATACATATCGAGTGCCTATTTTGTATCAATACTATTTGCAGGGTCTGTCTACGGAATACATAGTTGTTGCTATTAACAATTAAATCCTATCAGTTTTCTAGTGAGAGATATGAACTCTTTAGCAGGTTTCTTTTTTGGTGCTGAGGAGTGAGCCTCACGCTGTGCTCTACCGTTGAGCAATGACACCCCAGGCCCTAATGTGAACATTTAGTCCGTAAGGATTTAACAGTGGTCTTAGGCTAAAGTTTTTTTGTTTATTTGTCTTTTGAGACAGAGTCTCACTGTATAGCCCAGACCTCTAACTTGTGGTCTTAACCTCCGAGTGCTAGGATTTCAGATGTGTACCACCATACCCACCTCTAGGCTAAAGTTTTTATACCATCCTCTTCCTCCTCCCCTTATTTAACTCACGGATTTTTTTTTTTTTTAGCATGCATTCTATTATATTTTAGAAGGGATGGTATTGAGGATTCCCTAAGTAAGTTAAGTTTCAAGAGGTCCATGAATATTATAAATTGAAGTCTTTATTCTGGAGTAGCTGCTTTCAAAGGAAGCAAACATAAGTTTGGAATCAATGGCAAAAAGAATACGGAACCAGATTAATCCTTTGTAACAGTTGTTTTCCCAGTATACACTGAGACACTGTTTAAATGAAAACAAATCATAGGCAAGGTAGAAATCTTTAGATTCTGAATTTTCATAGTAGACATTTGTTGTTTTATAATTTCCTTTGTTTAAGCCCTTAAGAAATTGTTCCAACTCTGTTCCCAGTGTTTGCTCATATTACCTGTTTGGAATATTAATTCTTCTTTTTAGTTTGAACTTGCCTGTCTCAAGTTTTCCAGCTCTTTTAGGGATAGAAAGTCCTTCTTGATGTTTTTATTCTTCATAATGTCACTGTGAGTACTCTTACCTGGATCTTTCCTAGTCCATTTTACATTTATGGGGTCTATCATTCAGGTTCATTATCAGTTTTGTGGTCTTACATGAAGGTCGAATGTTTTTCAGTTTTCAATGCCTTTCTTAATTTTATGGCTAATATATTTTTGGTTTCTTTTTCAAAACAAAGCAGTGAAAGTGGTATAGAACTTTGAAGCAAGATAATAGGAAATCAACCATGGCTACTATAATATATCTTGTTATCTTCACAATAGTTGTCCATCTGACATAGTAAATCAAGTAAAACAAATTAAAACCAATCAAAAGAGGAGCATTGAATAAAACTGAACAGTAAACTGGAACAAAATAAAACAAGAACAATACTGGATTTAAAAAAACAGGAAAATCTCCCACATTTGCTGTGTTGCATACTGTTATCCTCCTTAATAGATGCTCAGTTTACCCACAAAGTCAGTCAAACAGTACAAGCTTTGTACCTCAGTTGCTGTCAACTCAGCCTGTCCTCCAAACCAGCTATTTGCTTACGGGGAGATGGAGGGAGCTTCTTTATTCTCAGCTCGTGTGCTGGTTGGCTCATGGGAAGGGCGAACTGGCTTCTCTTCCTGGGCCTCATGTGGTTTGCGCAGCTTACCAGAAGGGTGGACTCTTCTTGATGTTCTCTCAGACCCAGCATGGCTTCTGCTGACTCATGGGGAGGGTGAACTGGCTTTTCTCTTCCTGGGCCATGCATGGATATTTTTGGTTTCTGAAATTTTTGCTCTAGTCTGTAGAGAATTTTCCTTTCTAGATCAAGGAATATAGATTTTTAATTATAAAAACAATCAATGTAAGTGTTTTAGAGAAAACTTAGAATCTATAAGAAAGTAACCTTTTCACTGTGGGTATGCGCTTTGAGTCATAATGGATATATAAACAAACATACAATTTAATCTGTCAATTTAAAAATAAATGAATTTGGGAAGAAAAATAAAAACTTACAGTTCAAGCAAACAAAACCAGTGTTGTGTTTTGGTGTATGTAACTCGCTTTGCCTGGGAAATGTTTTTATGTATTAGTATGTCTTTTTATATTTTACTTTTCTTAAAAGCAACTTTAAACATTTCCACATTTAAAATGCTTTATAGAAATTTTTTCTTGCTGCACACAGTATTAGCACATGCCGGTAATCCCAGCAATTGGGGAAGCATTGGAAGTTTGAGACCATGTCTCAAAATTTTTTTTTAAAAAGGGGACTAGGAATATAGCTCAGTGGTAGAATACCCCTAATTTCAATCCCTGTTACACCAAAAAAAGTTATTAATAACTGCATAGGATTTGGTGAGTGTACATTTTCCTAATTTGACTTAATCATTCTTTGTTGTTTTGTTTTGTTTTGTTTTGTTTTGTTTTGTTTTGAGACAGTGTTTCATTATGTAGTTAGCACTCGCCTTGAACTTGCTGTGTAGCTCAGGCTGGCCTTGAACTCACAGACACCCTCCTGTCTCAGCCTGTTGTATGCTGGGATTACAGGCATATGCCACCATTCTTGGCAGTCATTATTATTATGTAGTTGAACGGACTTCCATCTTAAATTCTTTTTCATTTTTCTTTTCATTTTTAAGATGGGGTCTTGCTATGTTGCCAGGACTGGTTTTGAACTCTTGATCTCAAGTCTCCTGAATGTTGATACTATAGACATGTGCCACCACCACACTCTGTCATTTTGAAAGATCTTGTTTTTGTGTTACTAGGTGTTTTAATGTCTTAGGAATTAGGATATTAAATATTAAATATTCAATATCTTACTGAGTATTTGTATAGGTCAGAGTATTTGGGTGAATATCATCAAACACATCTCTATAGTAGTATTTTTTTGTGCAACCTAATGACTTGGGAATCCCCTCACCCATGTTAGGGGTTCAGTCCACCACTCTACTGACACTAGGCAAGTGTCATACCACTGTTTCAAAGAGGTTTCTCCCCCACATTATGTTGGTACAGTACAGATGCTTTACTACCTTGTGGCTACTCATTGACTGTTATTTCTCAAGATAGTTTCCCATAGTAGTTGAAGGTAACACTTATAGCTTGCTCTTCTTGATCAGCATTTTTTTAATCAGTTACCATATGCGTATGTGCTGCTTTTATTTCAATGAGTGAAGACAACATATAATTGAGGTACAGTGTCAGACTTGAGATCTCATGCATTCAGTGAGTATATTTAATAACAGTGCTAGCTTACTGTACAAAAAGCTTTCAGGAACAATGGCAGTTTGCTAGTTACATAATTTGTAACATTAGAATTTAGCACATACTCACTGATAGGTTTCATCATGGTACCATCTAACTTTTTGTTTCTTCTTCCTTTTCCAAGCTGCCATCACAAAAGCCAAAGTGGATTTCTCCAGTGTGGTGTGCTTGCCCCCTTCCGTCATTGCTGTGAATGGGCTGGACGGAGGTGGGGCTGGCGAAAATGACGAAGAACCCGTGCTCACGTCCCTGTCTGCTGCCCCCAGCCCCCAGAGTGAAGCTGTTGCCAATGAACTGCAGGAGCTCTCCCTGCAGCCCGAGCTGACCCTGGGCCTCCATCCTGGCAGGAATCCCAATTTGCCTCCACTTAGTGAGCGGAAGAATGGTGAGTACACGTGGGGCTATTGCATTGCCTCATTTGAACCAGATTCTTTGTGTTTACTTTGTTTCATATCTCTTGAAAGTTTCTAATTTAATATTTTTTGTAAAGTAGAGAAAAAGTGGTAAGTTTAAGTGGTCATTATAAACATAGCATTTTCTGCTTCGATTATAATTGCTTTTTTGTCTTTTTGTCTTTGTTTCCCTGCTTCATTCTTTCCATAAATTCATTAATTCAGCAAATAACTTGTTAAGCATCAGTGTATTATAAACTGTGCTAAGATAGGAAACAAATAATAAGCAAGTCTCTATCACCAACAAACTTATCCTGTCTTATACTTTGTCTTTTAGAACTCTCCCTAGTTTAATATTTTTCAATTAGTTCTCTGTAGGATAAAGCAAAAATGGAAGAAATTTGTTTTAGTATATGTGCTGCTGAAGCGAGCACAGGAATTTCTTTTAAACCAAATTTAACAAGGCTGTTTCAGGATTTAGTCTATTTCTTCAGCTTTTCTTTCTTTCTTTCTTTTTTCCTAAGCAGTGTCAGAAATTGAACCCAGGGTCCTTGCACTGAGCCACATCCCCAGCCCTTTATTTATTTATTCTACCATGTATCAAACTCAGGACCTCACACTTGCCAGGCAGGTGCTGCACCACTGAGCCCTGGCCCTTGTTTGGTTTTTTGAGACAGGGTCTCCCTGTGTAGTTCAGGCTGGCCTTGAACTCACTGTGTAGCTGAGGCTGGTCTTGAACTCTTGGCATTCCTCTGTCCTCAATCTCCCTAGTGATGGGATTATAGTACAGGCATGTGCTCCCATGCCTGGCTCCCAGCCCTTTATTTATTTTGAGACAGGGTCTCACAGTTGCCCAGATTAGATTTGAATTTAAAACTGTCCTCCCTTAGCTTCTCAGGGTGCTGGGATTAAAGTCATGAGCCACCCACCATGCCTGTTTTCGTTTTTCTAATTATCATTTTTCTGTTTCTTGTATTTACTTCAGACTTTTAAACTACTTTACCATTTAAAAATTTTGTACTCAGGGGCTAGAAATATAGCTCAGTGGAACAATGCTTACCTTGCAAGCGTAAGGTCATGAGTTTGATTCCTGGTACCAAAAAATAACACCCAAAACCATGTACTCATACCTCAAACTTGTTTTAATTTTTAAAAAATTGATTTATCATGGAGTATTTAAGATATTTTAAAAAAGAGTAATGTATATTTAGGTACCACCCTACTGGGTACTCCTATGTCCATAGAAGTAACTACTAATCTGAATTTGGTATTTCATTGTCATATATTTCTGTATTTTGCTTTATGTATAAATATACTCCTAATCAAATATAATAATTCTTATGTTTTAAATCCTATATGGCTTTAACTGTATATTATTTAGAAAACTACTAGATGTGCTTTGATTTAAATGGTTGCCTGTTCCAATAAACCCAGTGTGAGTTGAAAATACAGCAAGTCAAAAATACATTAAATACACCTAATCTACTGAACATCATAATTTAAGCTTCGCCTAATTTAAACATGATCAAAACACATTGACCCACAACTGGACAGACTCATCTAACTCCAAGTGTCCTACACAGTGAAGTATTCAGTAGCTCACATAATTTATCGAATATTCTACTGGAAGTGCATGGTTATGTAGGTATGCTTTTGCACCATCATAAAGTCAAAAAATTACAAAGTTGAACCATCATAAGCACTATCTTTATATTGTATTCTTTGTTTATTGTATGATTATATTCTGTTCTGTTTTTAAATATTTATTTACCTTGTGACTCATTAAAGATACAGTCTACATTTCCTCAAGTATTAATCTGATGCATTAAGTATCACTCATTCAATAGTCTAACTTTTTACTTCGGATCTTTAATGCCAGTCTTACTTTTTTTATGTGTGTGCGTGAATCTGTTTCTCTCCATCTGTCAATACTGTATCATTTTAGTTGCTTACATGTATGTTACTTAGTAGTGTCTTGTTACTAAGGAGAGACACAAGGATGCCATTTTCTTAAAAGTTGTCGTGGTTTTTCTTACCCTTTAATCTTTCAAAGCAAGAAAAGCCATCAGAGCTTTTTTTTTTGCCTCCAGTGTGTTTTATTATGAAAAAAAATAACAGTAGAAAGATTTTTGCTTCATTTTTCTATTTTCCTTTTTTCTTTTTTTTTTTTGAGATAACATCTCACTGTGTCATAGTGTAGTAGGCTGGCCTTGAACTCATAGTGAGCCTCCTGCCTTATCCTCCACAAGTGCTGGGATTACAGGCTTGCATCACCATGCCCGGCTAGAAAAAATTTTATGAAGACCTTTCGCCCTATTGATAGAGTCAACCATTGACATTTTATAATACTTGCTTAATAATATATATACTCATCTATCTCTATCCATTAGTCCATCTTGTTTTTGATGCAAAAGAAATTGCAGACACTAGTACACTTGCTGTTATTGAAGTATAACATAAATACGGAATAACACACAATTTGTAAGCATCATTGTTACTGAATTATCACAAAATGAATATACTTGTATGTGTAGCTAGTACTTAGTGAAGAAATAAAACATACCAACACATGCAGAAACCCCTCTGCTTTCTCCCATTTAGTCCTCTCTTCCTTGCCCAAAGGGAATTACTATCCTGACTTCTAACACCGTAAGTTTGTTTTATTTGGTGGTTTTTCTTTTCTTTTCTTTTCTTTTCTCTTTTCTTTTCTTCTTTCTTTCTTTCTTTCTTTCTTTCTTTCATTCTTTCTTTTTTTTTTTTTTTGAGATAGGATCTCACTGTGTAGTGCAAGCTGGTCTTGAACTTGATTATGTAGCTCAGGCTAGCTTCAAACAAATGATGATCCTCCTGCCTCAGCTTCCCCACTGCTGGAATTACAGGTGTGTGCCACGACGAACATCTTGTTTTAATTTAAATTAATTTTTTGGAGATAGGGTCTTAGTATGTTCTTTAAGCTGGTCTCAAAAATTTTGGAGTCAAGCAGTCTTCCTGCCTCTACCTTCTAAATAGGTGAGGCTGCAGGCACTTGTCACTGTGCAGAGCATTTTGCTTCTTATAAATTTTATGCAGTTAGAATCATACTGCCTATATTCTATTAGTGTTTCCCTTGATATGTTTTTGAATTGTTTGTGGGTACCGTTTATTTATTTATTTTTTATTATTATTTTTAAAATTTCTGGTACCAGGGATTGAACTCATGACTTCGTGCTTGCAGGCAGGCCTTTATGCCACTGAGCTAAATCCCCGGCCCTACAGTTTATTTTCATTTTGTGAATATACCACAATTTTGTGGTTCATTTTATTGGACATTTGGGTTGCTTTAAGTTAGGTCTATTATGGATCATGTTGCTGTGAAGTTCGTTTAAGATTTTGATGTGAAATATGTCATTTATAAATAAATGGGGGAGAATACACATTTTAAAATATATGGGTCTTGTCCATTAATTACTTTTATCTCTTTGATTAAATAGGTGTTCATTAATATCTTAACATCTTTATTAATTTCTCCATAATGATCAGGCAGATATTACAATATTAGGTCCACTGCTGTGTATCTTTTCTCATCGATGTTATAAATGATATTTTTATAAATTATTTTCTGTTTGATGTTGGAGAATAGAAGCAAATCTTTTCAAAACTCCATATTTGGGATGCTCTTTCTTTCCCCTAGTCTTCTTACTGCCTCTTACTTCAGGATTCTGTTCAGGTTTCAGTCTCTCTGAGACTGAAGTGGGCCCCCCAGTATTTATCCTGCTTGAGCTCTCTGCAGCATTTAACATATGGTTGGCCACTCCCCTGGATGTGAAAGCATTCCTCCACTGTCATTTGTGACTTCACCTTTCTCTGGCGTTTTCACCCCACCATTCCAGCTTTGTCTTTTCTGCACAGGCCCTTTGCTGTCTTTCTCTACCCACCTCCTAAATTTTGTTCTCATCATTCAGCCCTGGGGGAAAGAGCTGAATGTGCTGCTAAGAAAAGCATTACAAAATTTTATTCCAGGTCTTTGCATGAACTTTGTAGGGAGATAAGGGTAGAAACAGAAGTAGAAAATCTCTAATAAGATTGTGACACTGGGAAGTGTGGCACTCTAGAACAGACTGGAGTTCTGGAAGGGAGGGGATTATCGTGTCATAACTGTATTTTGAGAAGATAGACTGAGAAATTGACTTCTCAGATCTGTTTCACTTGGAAGGCTGTCATACATGAAAAAGCAGTGGGTTAGCAAGAGTCTGTATGGGATAGAAGGGAGTCAAGGTCCTGACACCTGTTTCCTAAATAGAGGAGTTGGAGCCTTTAAAGAGGAGATTCCTATGGTTAACCCAGGCTTTGCTGGCCTAATTGGAAAAATACAGTAAGAAGTTTCAAGGCATATTTTTTCATAGTACTCCTCTGCCTTAAAAGCTGAGTGCTGTGTCTAAAAGACACAATCGATCTGCCCTGGATCTTGTCCAGCCTGATCTTGGAGAAGCCTGGAAAAGCCTTCTTAACGACCTGACCTTTTGGCTCCAGCTCACTGGAGTTTGGAACCCAGTGAATGAATGTGTCATAATGGAAAATCATTCCTTTTACCAAGTATATGTTTATTCCTAAATGATACAGGTTAGTTGATGCTTATATGAATGAAATGATTCAGTATTCCTCTTTTACTGAAAATAGATGGTATTCATTTATCTAGTATATAAATGTAATTTTTACATTTTTATTGCTGTATAGTGGATGTTCTATGGATAACTATTCCATAATTTCATTTTTTAGCTTCCTTTTTTTTGGTGCCGGGTATCAAACTCATGACCTTGCATTTGCCAAGCAGGCACTTACGCCGCTGAGCTAAGTGCCAGCCCCATAGTTTTATTTTTTATCTTTTTCTATTAGTGTGTTTGCAATACATAATGATTACATTTATTGTGGGGAGTTAGTTATATACAGAACGTATCTTAATTTTTTTTTGAGCCCCCACTTCTTCCCTCCCTGCTTGCTCCTTCCAACTCTTGGTTCTCTTCTCATTTGCAAAAGCTCTATTTGTATCATTTTTCTTCCCTTCATTCTTTTTTTCCCATCCCCTTTCCTTCTTCTCTCTCTCCCTTCCCTTCTTGTTTCGCCATCCATTTGAAAAAGATCTGTCTTCATGTTTATCTGTCTTATGTTTTACATTCTGTTTCTATATATATATATTTTTTCTATATAATATTTAAGCTTGTGTATTTGACTTATTTCACTTAATATTATGGCAGAGTAGTATTCCATTGTGTGTAAAGGCCACTTTTTTTTTTTTTTTTTTTTTGGTCTTTGAGACAGGATGTAGTTACACAGTTCAGGCTTGCCTCAAGCTCACTTTGTAGCCCAGGCTGTTCTCAAACTTGCAATGATCCTCCTGCCTCAGCCTCCTGAGTGCTGGGATTACAGGAATATGCCACTACACCTAGCTAATGCCACATTTTCTTAAGGCAGTCAAGGATTGGTGAGCATATAGGTTGCTTCAAAGCTATAGGTATTATGAGTTGAGCTGCTGTCACACTGAATGCACGTCATTATAATATGGTATCTTTAACTGTTTTGGGAAGATACCTGAATGGGGGAGCTGAGTGGAAAAGAATTTTGATTTTTAGTTTTTGAGGACTCTCCATCTTGACTTCCATAGTGGTTGTACTCGTTTATATTTCCACCGACAGTGTAGCCTCATCTGTAGCTCTCACCAACACTTTTCCCCTGTAGCCTCACCAACACTTGGTATTATTCGATTTATTTGGTGGTGGCCCTTCTTTCTGGGGTAAGATGGAATCTCAGTGTTGTTTTATTTTCAATTTTATTAATACATGTTTACAATTCATTTATCAGTGAATATCACAGACCGTTTCCAAGATTTAGCTATTAACAGTTATACTGCTACAAACATGGGTATGCATGTATCTCTGTAATACGACTTTTTAAAAAAATTTTAAAGAGAATAAAATAAAGCAATAAAATGGAAAAAACAATGGGAATGATAACTGAATTTAAAAAACAAGACAGTAGGGAATCAACCATAGCTACTGTGATGCACATTGTTTTCTTCTAAATAGATGCTCAGGCCACCAGACAGGTATGCAAAGTTAATCAGACAGCACAAGCACTAAGTTGTTTCTTTATTTCACTTGCCATCATCTCAGAAATTTCAGGTGTGTGGCTAATTCCCTCTGCGTCTATTGTCTGTGTCTCCTAGACTTACTCTGGGTGAAATACAGGCATGCAAAATTAATTAAACAATATAAGCACTGAGTTGTCTCTTTACTCGAGTTTCTGTCATTTCAGAAATTTGTAATATGATTTTAAACTCTTTTGGGAAGATACCTAGAAGGAGAATAGCTAGGTCAAATGTAATTTCTACTTTTAGGTTTTTGAGGACTCTCCATACTATCTTCATAATGATTGTACTAGTTTATATTCCCATCTACAATATAGAAGAATTCCTATTTCCCTACATGCTTGTCTGCATTTGTTGTTATTATTTGATTTCTTGATGATGGCCAGTCTTTCCAGAATAGGGCAGTATCTCACTGCTACTGTAATTTGCGTTTCTGTAATGGCTAGTGATGTTGAACATTTTTTTACATATAGTACTTACTGGCCATTTGTATTTCTATTTCTGGGAAGTGACTGCATTTCAGTTGCGCATTTTATTTTTATTTATTTATTTTTTTTATTGGTACCGGGGATCGAACTCACGACCGCGCGCTTGCAAGACGGGCTTTTATGCCGCTGAGCTAAATCCCCAGCAAGTTGCGCATTTTAATTGGGTCTTTTATTTTGGAGTAGGGGATGTAATTTTTTTTAGCTCTTTTTATATCGCAGATGTTAGAATATATAAATATTCCAAGGAATAGCCGGTAAAAATTTTCCCATTTTATAGATTGTCTTTTCACTCTGTTGGTTGTTTTCTTTGGTTTGCAGAAACTTTTTAATTTAGTAAGATCCCATTTATTGATTCTTGGTTTTATTTCTTGTGCCATTGTGGATCTGTTCAGAAAGTCCTTGCCTCTATGCCTATGTCTTGAAGAGTTTTGCCTATTTTATTTTCCAGCAGATTGTTTCTGTTTCAGCATGTAGACATTTGATCCATTTTGATTTTAGGGTAGTAACTGGTGAAATGTATCTTCTACATGTTGATATCCAGTTTTCCCAGCACCATTTATTAAAGAGGCTGTCTTTCTTCCAATGTATAGCTCCTGTGTCAAAGATCAAATAGCTGAATGTGCTTGGGTATTTCATAATTTTAAAAAGTCCATTCTGCTGGTGAATATTTGGGCTGCTTTCAGTTTAAGGGTGTTAATATAGTGTTGTTGTGAATGTCCTTTACATACTCTGATGTATGTGTATGTATGCACAAGAAGGGAAATTTCTATTTTATATGTATTTACTGAGTAATGCTAAGTTGTTTTACAACGTGACTGGAGTAGTGTATGCATTCTCCTGCAGTGTGTGAAAGCTGAAACTGCTTGCATATTCTGGTCAACACTTGGAATTGTAGACTTTATTTATATGTTTTAATTTTTTAATTTTTGAGACAGGGTTTTACTATGTAGTTCAGCCTGGCCTTGAACTCACTCTAGACCAAGTTGGCCTCAACTTTAAGTGATCCTCTTACTCCAGCCTCCCCAGTGCTGGGATTGCAGCCGAGTCATTTTTCTCTTGTTGAGTAAAGAGTTTTTTGTTCCGAATTCAATAGTTGTTGCTTAGGTGTGTTGCAGTATCTTCTTCCATCATGGTTTTTTTTTTATTTTAATATCATTTTTATTGCTTTATGGCTGTACTGGGGATGAAACCAGGGCCCTGTGCATGCCAGTCAGTGCTCTCCCATTGAACTTCATCCTCAGCTCTCTTTATGGTACCTTTTGGTGAGAATTTTCTACATTTAATGCAATTGAGACTTTTATGGTTAGTTTTGTGTCTTGTGATTCTGGAATTTTTTTTTTGCATGGGTAAGGTAGAACCCAATTTAGGTTTTTCATCTGCTGAATTCCTGTTTATCTGAAAATCCTCCTTCCATATTGATCACCAAAGCAATCTCATTCTTATCTCAGGGACTTGCTATGTGGGTGTTTCTCAGCTCACCGTTTGTTTCCACTGGTCTGTTTGTCTTTGCCTATTCTGTACCAGTAGCTCACAGTTTTAATTATGATAACCATAATGAGCTCTGTTGCATGGGAGAAGTAACCTCCTTATATTTTGTTTTTTAGTCTTCATCCTTTGCATTTCCATATGAATTTTTACATTACTGTGGAATTTTGATTAGAATTGCATTAAATCTATAAACTAATTTCCTCAATATATTTAAATATTCTGCAAGGGTTTTTGTTTTTGTTTTTTAAGATGGAGTCTTGCTGTGTTGCCTAGGCTGGCCTTAAACCCAATAAGATTTAATAATTTTCTATGTAGTGGTCTTATACATCCTTTACTCTATTTACTTTTATTTACTCATTTTTTGATACTGGGCATTGAACCTAAGGCCCTGTGCATGCTAGGCAAATGCTCAGCTCCTGAGCTGTATCTCTGGCCCTGCTTTACTTCTAGATGTTTCATGTATTTAAATCTTGTTATAAATGTTACCTTTTTAGAAATTCCCTGTTCTAGCTGTTGTTGCTGATCCATGTATTTCTGAAAGAGCTAACAGTACGGTTTCTGTGTGTTTCTGGTCAGTGGTACTGAGTGGAACAGGAAGTTACAGGAAAAGAAGTAAGCGGCGGGGCGGCAGAGGAGTGGGGATGGGACTGGAAAGGCGTTCTTGGTCCCTGTTCATAGTGGCTTTTCTCCTCCAGTGTGTAATATTTAAGAAGTACTTGTTTGTTTTTCATATGATTTTCACAATCTGGGGAAGAAAGGGCAGATAATGTGCTTTATCTTTCTGTGTTTTTGCACGAGAGGTACTAGTTATCTGTTGGAAGAAATAAGTCTTGAGTGGGCAATTTCTGCTCGAAATTACAATATTTTCTTGGGGAAAGAAAAGAGATGTTTAATGATGTTTCTCAGGAAGGCTCAAAGATTTTCTAGATAAAAATGCTCCCGTCTTAAGCATGTTGGTTCATTAAGTGATTTCTGTTTATAATATGGTCTAGAGAACTTCCTAACCTGGTTCATCCCAGTACTTCCATTCCAGTACTTAGACATAATCAGTTTCCCATTCTTATTCATTAAGTATTATGTTAGGCTCCTGAAGAACAAACAAGTACCAGATGGAATCCTTCAGTATTTAAAAAAAAAAAAGGCAAAACAACACACTGAAAACAGCCAGCCAGCGCCCATAGATCCCATCTCCTAGAGAAGTTACTCTTAGCATGTGGTTTATTTGTATATGTTTTGTGTGTCTTGCTTCTTTCATTTAGCATTGTAGTTTAAGATTTGTCATATGCTATTGAAATTTTTTATAAGTGGTCTTTTTAAAGGGTGTATAACATTTTGTTCTATGCCATCATGTAATCCTTCCCAGTTGGATGTTGGAGTCATTTTCTATTTTTCACATGCTAGTGTTTGGCTGAACATCTTTTAAAGCCTTTCTTGGATTTTGGATTATTTCCCTAGAAGTAGAAATACTGATTTAAAATATTTAACCATTTTAATGTTAAACGATTTATTCAGTGAATATTGAGTTCCAGTTGAGTTCAGGGTATTGGAGAGAGAGAAATGAAAAAGACAAATGAGGTCTGTTATCATGGAACTTAAAGTTCTAGGAAAAAGAAAGATTAAACAAAGATTTATACAAGTCAGTTCATAGCTACAACTCTAGTAATTGCTTTAAAAAATAGCAGAAGATATTATAACAGAAAAACATTTAATGTGAGGGTCAGGAAAGGTCACTTTGAGGAAAGATGTTTAAGTGGAGAGCCAAAGCTCAAGCAGTGATTTGCTAAATGAAAGGAAGGAATAGTTGGTGAAGGTTGGGAGGGAGAAGAGAAACGGGAAAAAGGATAGGCAAAAGTTATTAGAGAGGGCCGGGGATTTAGCTCAGTGGCTTAAGCGC
Organism: Dolichotis patagonum; assembly: GCA_004027295.1. Lineage (NCBI taxonomy): Eukaryota > Metazoa > Chordata > Mammalia > Rodentia > Caviidae > Dolichotis > Dolichotis patagonum. The sequence continues at coordinate 18,000 of PVJX010022697.1, forward strand.
CTGCCTGGCAAGCGTGAGGTCATGAGTTCAATCCGGTACCAAAAAAAAAAAAAAAAAAGTTATTAGAGAAAATGGGCACAAAACCCCAAAAATAATTGGTCTGTCAATGGTGGGAATGAGGTAAAGCGATGAGAAGTGAGTAGATGGGGAATGGATCTCACAGTCCTTTGTAGCCTTGGTAAGAATCGAGGTTCCTGAGAAATACATTGTCAATTGAATCCCAAGTGACTGGTTTGCTTATTAGTGTGGAGAATTTCCTTTGTTATTTCTTTTTTAAGTTGCTAACATGAGAGGCAAAATGTTTTCAATACAGTTTGTATTTCACCAATTACTGCTGAGGAAAAGCCTTTCCCACATGTTTGTAGCCACTGGGAATTCTATCATTTTTACACATACAGTTAATTTTCTTAGCTCATTAAAACATTATTTTTAGGGCCGAGAATTTAGCTCAGCCACAAAAGCGCCTGCTTGGCAAGCGTGAAGTCATGAGTTCGATCCCTGGCACAAAAATAAATAAATAAATAAATAAATAAATAAATAAATTTAAAAACCATTATTTTTTAGGTTCTTCCACTGGCACCTTAGTAACAGACTGGAAGCCACTTGCCAGGAATTTGTGTTTCTTACGTGTTCCTCATGCTCGGTACTCTGGATGAGAGGGTAGCTAAGTCAAGATCAAATTTCTTGTTTCTTTTTGTTTCAGTCTATGGAGCTGAAATTTGAAAATAACCTGATAAATTCTGGTGCCTTTATTTATTACTTTAGGAGCCAGCTCACACCATTCTTCATGTAAAAAGCAATCCAAGTTTCTTGTTAAATATAATTAATTGCTGCTGCTTTTACATTTGTTTAGCTTATGGTTTGCACTCTTACTTAGCATGACGTTTTTCTTTTTTTTTGTTTTAATTTTATTTAAAGAAAACAAAACAAAACAAAAACGAAACAGAATAGAGGGTAGCAACAATACAGTATTCCAAGGAAAAAAGGAAAAGAACAACAACAACAAAAAAAACCTAAGAAATTATTGCTTGACAAATTACATGCTGACTTCTTGGAAATAGTTGTTCAATTTACAAAGTTAAAACATGTAAAGTAGACATTCAAACAGTGAGACTGTTAACAGTTCTGCTCCACGATCTGACAAAAACAGCAATATGGTCATCCATCTTACCCACTCAAATATACATGCAATTATATCAAAAGGGTAGAATTAAACACAACAAAACAGAGCAAAGCAGATCACAAGAAAGTAATGTAAGAGACAAAAATTTCAAAACTAGCAAATCAGAGATACTCACTCTCTATCATATTGACTCTTGTTTTCTTCCAAATAGTTGTCCATATTGTCACATACAGGGAATTCACATGAAACAACCTAGTATGGAATTGATCTGAGCAGGATGAGGAGGGCATTTCAGGTCTTCAAGACCAGACATTAGGGAAGCCAAGAATGGCTGTAATAGTGTCTCTCATTCTCCTCAAAACAGCTGTCCATACCTTAATGTATGTTGAACTTACGTTTTTCTTTTTTTAATAATTGGTTAGGGATTTTCTTTCCTACTTCATTATAGGGCTCTTGAGGGCAGGGATAGTGCAATTCTGGGTCATCCTAGTATTCGTGATTCCACTGAAATTAACAGTGTGCATAATGACAATATTGCAAGTACAGTGCACAGTGTAGATGAGATGACTCTTCATATTTACGTCTGTAGTAGCCCTTAACATTTACAATACCCTGTCAAGTGAGCAGAAAATAGAGTCTATCCCAAGGCCAAAGAATAACATACCTGTGGGAATGTGTGATCTTCCCAGGTAGGCAGGCTTGATGGCATCCTCATTGGTAGTTGGTTATGGTCACAGGAAAGCTGTCCAGGGCCCGTAGCAACTTGCTTGGGTTCTGGGTTATCTTTCAGATGTTTCATTTTGCCTAACACCATCTGGAGAAAAGTTTAACTGATTAGAACCCATGGAATTTCAGTGTGATATTTAGATTTTTTTTTTTAAGAGCTGAACCTCTGTAAACTCATGCATATACTTGTGAAAACCCAGATCAGAAATAGACACAGAAATAGGACTAAACATCCATGTCCTGAAATCCCACAGAGATTATAAAAAGTCTTGCGTTATTTCTGTGTATACCTTTCTATGTTATTTCCCTCATAGAAATTGCTAGGATTGGTAAGGTTGACAGCTTTCTGTGGTTGTTATTTTGTAGGGGAGGTAAGTGCTCTATTTTTCTGATTTTTCCTCTTCATTCTAGTTAGAACTTAGTGTTCCTGGGAGTAGGGGTTGGTGACGTTTTTTTATGTTAACTTTAGACTCTGGTACTTCATGTAGCTTTGTAGGCAGTGGCATTTGCAGCCTGTGTAATAGGCATTACAGCAGTGTATCTGCCCTATCTGGGTAGTGAGTCTTTTTGTGAACTTTTCCCATCTTGTTTGAATTTTCTGTGATAAATAGTGCTTTTCTTTCTGTGTGGCACACACTTCTGTATGCTGTCGCTAATCAGACACTGTAGTAGATCTGAGAGTGAGGAGGAATTGAGTCAGGAATAGAGTAATAATAGAAGAGGACACAGGTGGCGGGGGCACAGATGAGGGATGTTTTGCAGATTCATGGAGGATGTGAGTAGGAGGGGAGAGTGCCAGGATCAGGGAAAACTTTCTTAGAGAAGGCAGTGCCTAAAAACAGAGTTTTAAAGGGTGAATAAGAATTATTTGATTGGGGTGGGGATTTAGCTCAGTGGCATAAGCGCCTGCCTGGCAAGTGCGAGGTCATGAGTTCAATACCTGGTACCAAAAAAAGAAAAAAAAAAGAATTATTTGGTAACAGTGATGGTTTGAATACAGGCAAGGCAAGGGAGAAAACTGCATGGTTAAACTGTTAATGAAGTAAACACTTAACCATGTAAAGTATTCGTGCCGCAAATGTCCTAAAATGGATCAAGCCTATAACTCCTGATCTACTGGACATCTGGGTGGTGGAGCATTATGTTAAATGACACTATGGGGTGCTGTTAGCAAAATTCAAAATGACATCTTGGTTTCTTTAACAAATTATAAGAAAAGACATAGCTGGCATATACTTATAATTCCAGTATTGTGGGAGGCTGAGACAGGAAGATTGCAAATTCAAGCTCAGCCTGAACAGATTAAGAATTTAGCAAGATCTTGTCTTAAAATTAAAAAAAAAAAAAAAAAGGCACAGTGCAAAGCTCCATGCAGGCCCCTGTGTTCAATCCACAGGACTACACAGACAGACAGACAGAGACACACACACACACACACACACACACACACACACACACACACACAGGAGAGGGAAAATCTACAGATTAAAAGAAATTTAAGAGACTCATTGATAAGAGCCAGGCATGATGACACACACCTGTAATCCTAGTACTCTGCAAAGGCATCACAGGTTTAAGTCCAGCCTGGAAAACTTAGCAGTTCATTGAGACTGTCTCTCAAAATAAAAAAGTGAAAAAGTGTTGAGGGTATAGCTCAGTGTGAAGGGCCTTGGTTCAATCCCCAGTAGAGCAAAAACCAAACTAAACATCAGTGAAATGTAGTGTGTTGTCTCTGTTGGACTCTGATTTAAATAAAACAACTCTAAAAACTTCTAAAGCCACTGGGAAAATTTGAGTATTGATTAGTTAGTATTAAGAAATATAAAATTTAGATGTGTTCATTGTAGTTCATGGTTAAAAGTAGGGATCTGTTTGTTTTAGTTTTGTATTTTTTAGACATAGAATGAAGGTGAAATGAGATGACTCACAGAATTTGCTTCGAGTTGATGCATTGTTGTCTAGGTGCTGTGTGTGTGTGGGCTAGGGCACACGGTAGGACGGGTGAAACTAGTTTGGCCATATGGCAGTGAGTTCTGAAGCTCTGCGATATGTACACAAGTAATTTATTATGTCTTTCTTTCTTTCTTTTAGACAAAGTCTTGCTGGGTAGTTTAAACTGACCTTGAGCTCAGTATGTAGCCCAGGCTGGCCTCGAACTCATGGCCATCCTTCTGCCTTAGCCTCCTGAGTGCTGGGATTATAGGAACCTGGCAGATTTTTCTGTAAATTTTTAAAAAGCTATTTCTAGAGGCCAGGCAAGAAATACTAAGGTCCTGAAATAAAGGACTGAATGTAGGCATGGGACAAAAAGAATGGATATGAGGGATATAGTTTAATTAGTTATATTTGGTAGCTAGTTAGACCTTTTGGGGCTAGAGGAAGAGGAGGAGAATCTAAATTCATAATTTGGGACCTTACTATATTGTTACCTAAGATAGGCAGTGAAAGTAGTATAAATTGAGGTATAGGTGTAGGGCAGTGATACCAACCTTGATTTTGGACATGTGTGCTTAAGATAGACATGCTTAGTTAGAAATTTGGAGATGATATTAGAGCTAGATAAAGATCAGTACTTAGGAAAAGTTAAAAGCTCTAGAAAGGATGTGATTATCCAGGGAAAGGATATAAAAGAAGTAACGGGTAAAAGAAGAGAAAGAAGAGCTATTTAGGACTCTGAGGCAAAAGGTTTGAGAGGTAGGAAAATAAGATTTTTATGAAATCCTAGAGAATGAGAAGTTTTAAGGAGAGTATGGAAACTAACAAATTTAGTAGGAAGGTCAACTAATATAAAAATTTGTCTAGGTCCTCTGGATTATGAACATTAAAAGCCTTTGGGGAGTCTGGCAGGATGGGGGCAAGAAAGCTATATACAAAGTTTTATTATTGTTTAAAGTATTGTAAACTGTTTGTTAAGTGTTAAAAAATTTTAAATCCCTCTTGATATCCTGCAGTATTCTATCCCTATAGAGTAAATTAGAGACCATAGGTCATAGCATATTTGCATTGAATAGCTAGAAAGTTATTAGAAGCAGAGCTTTTATTTCATTGGAAATTAGGATCATTACCCTGCATCCCCTTGGTGCTATTAGCTTAAAAACCATGTTCATTTGTTAAAGTTTACTTTACTTTAGTTCTATTTTTATGAAATGTTAGCAATTTGCACAATAATGGAACTGAAGCTTCCACTATTCTGAACCTTAGGGGTTCAAACTTTTAGAATTGTGAAACCTGTTTTGAAACCTGTTTTCATGATGAATCTCTGGCTGTGCTGATGCTCTTGAATGTAAATGTGTATTCTGGGCAATAGGCGGAATTGTTGCTTTTTATTTCCTTATAAGGTTGCTTTTGGATTTGTTTTAGAAATAGTTTTTCTTTAGCTTCTTTTATCCCAAAGTGTATAGGGGATGTGGACTTACCGTGAAAAAGTACTATCAACTAAATCATGCCATTTTATTGTTACTACACTGTGTGACTGTCAGCATCTCCTGTAGGGCTGAATATTGACACTTGTGGTATTGCAAGCTCTCTTCTCAGCAGAGAGGGGTTTGGCAGGAGGGAAACAGCCCTCTTTCCTTCCTGCTATCCTCTGTGCAGGAACTGTATGATTTGTATTTCTTTTCCTCTAAGTACAGAATGGCAAGAACTTGTTTCATTTGAAAAACCCTCCCACAGCAACTTGTACAGCCCACAGAGGGGCAGGGGAATGACTCAACCTTATAGGGCTGTGTCTCCCTCAGTCACTAAGCTCTGAGCAGCCTGCCAGCAGTCTGGGTTGAAACTTACCATTTTTCCGTAAGACGGAGAACTCAGTTGCCAGAAGGGACTGGTGAGAATGCTCCTGCCTCCCAGAGCAGCCTGCAGCCCACACTGGCTGCCACTGCGATGCCTGTTGAGTCATTCCCACAGTTCTATATAGAGCTCTTCTTCTAAACATGATGTTCTTGGAGTGAGAAAGAAAGGAAATTTTTCTCTTCTACAGAACCCTGCCCCCATCTGCATTGCTTTCTCTTTTCTAAGAATATTGTCCTCACTTATTCTACAACTGTTTTCTTTTAAGGTCTCCTACTGCCTTCATTTATCGCTTATTTGACTGTGTAATCATCAAGGTATTTGCTGGGCTAAGGTTGCAACAGTAGGCTTTCAAGATGTGGGCTGTTACTTCACCAGAAAGATTGAGGAATTCCAGATAAACAAAGCAAACATGAGCTTCTAGTTTTCAGCTATTTAAAAATCCATCAAATATGCAAAAGACATCTTATCATTATTATAAATGTCAACTTATTGCAAGGGGAATGAGTTTTTAATTGAGTAAATAAAAATTCTTATGTAGGTAATTGAGAAGTATTTTAGCCCCCACCTCCCACAGTGAAGTGCACATTTCTTCTTATTCAGATCTGCTGTGTGCTAGTGGAAAAAAGACTGAAGTTTATCAGGAAAAGGAAAATTCTTATACATTGAAACTGCCTTCCTGTGTGCCCTGTATATCTAGTGTGATCATAAAGTGTTTAAGTCAACATTAGTAAGCTGTCTATCCACAGATAATACGTCTCATGAGGGCACAAGTTAGGGGCTCTTTTAGGAGACTGGTAGATCTGAGCAACAGATTACAGCTCCGGAATGCATTCAGATGACTTTTTGAAACAGATATTTTAATTGGAGTGGGGGTGAAGAAATAGTTGAGCTTCTGCAGTTAAATATTCAACTTCCTTAGCTGTCATCTATAAATATAACAGATGAAAAGGCTGTTTGAATTATTTTTCAGAAAATTTAACTTACACATTTATTTGTATGTGTGTGCTTGTGTCTCATCCCTATCCCTGCCTCTCATTAGTAGATCTGTAATTAGACCGTTTGTTTCATGAGGTTGAGTTGTTTGGATTGTCTTTAATCTGTTCCCTTAAACTGCATTAGCAGCAGTCTCATATGTTATGGTTTTGAACAAAACCTCATGAGAAGAGGGGGTGGTAAGCAGTTGATCTGTTTTCGGAAAGTCTTTCTGTGTTTCTCTCCCTCTGCTAGAGACGCATAGAAGGGAGGAGCTCACTCACTGCTTTAACCACAGTCCTCCTGTCTTCACTGAGCGCACTGGTCTCCTGTCATTGGTCTCCTGTCAGCAGTAACTCAACTCTCTGCCATCCTGGCTTGTCTGAAAGGTGACAGTTGGTGATTGCTCTGAAAACAGGAGCAAGTTCTCACAGTCTGGTTTGAGTCCAAGCATGAGATTGAATTTGTGAATGCTTTCGTTGGGTCTGAAGGCACCTTTTTTTCTGTGACTTTGACTTCCTTCATTGAATTTGTCAGCTGTTGTTTCTGAGAAGACTTTGTCATGACTCTACTGGAACCTGAGATGTTAATGATGGCTGTACAGTCAGGTAACCCCCTTATTTCCTGCAAATCTCATTTGCTATACTTGTCTTTTAAAAGGTTGGGCATTCATATACTAGGAATGGAGAGATAGGGAAGGAGGGAGATAAAGCATAAGCTGTCTAGAAATGGTGCAGCATTTTCAGGATTTTATTGCTTTAAAAAAGACTTTTTCTCTAATTGCAAATGGTAGTTACTCAGATACAGCTTACTGATCTTCAGATTGTCCATTAAGGAGACCTACTGAGCAAAAAAAAAACAAACTGTTTTTCTTTAATCATTCTGTTGTCTGTGGAATTGTTTTTAATGAAAGACAGCTTTTGATGTTTTATACATTATCTTTAGTTACTATACACTATTTATCTTTGGGAGCATTTTTAAAGTTTTTACTTACCGTCTCTTTCTCTTTTGTATTGTAACATTTATATATCATCTTTTTTATTTTAAAAAGGGTAAAACTAAACGTAACAAAACAGGACAAAGCAGATCAGAAGAAAACAATGTAAATGACACAGATTTCAAAGCAAGACAACAGGAAATCTACAGTGGCTACCATAATGTCTCTTGTTTTCTTCTAAATAGTTGTCCATATCTTCATACACAGTGAATTCATATAAAACAAAATAGTTATATATTATTTTTTATATGACATTTGTAAAAATGCTCTTTGATTAAAAAGAAATTTAAAAAATGCTCTTTGAAAGCATGTAGGATTGGGGTCAAATTTTGGAGATGGGGAACTTTGAGCAAGGAGATAGTCACTGGAGAAATGCAGGATTTTCAAAATTTTATCTCTGAAAATAGTTTTCCAATTCAAAAATGTCTCAAAAATTTTTAAATTCCAGTTTTTAATGGTTTCCTACTTGTAATGTTTTTAAACTTGTAAGTTAGATATCTAAAAATAGGGAATGTTCCCTTTTTTTATATTTAGACTTCTGCTAAGATATAATCTGTAGTGTTTTCCTGTTTTAGAGCATGTCTTCAAAGATTCATACAAATGGTATTTGGGAACCTCTTTCCCATCCACAGACCTCACTTAAAGGAGAATAAGACTCCTTTGGTCTGGCAAATACCGTCTCTGGCAGAGTAGGTCTCTTTCTTCTCCTTAGGGAGCACTTAGGTAGTGTGTTGTCAGACCCAGATACGCATCAGTTGAGCACTGTATCAGATGCTGTCAGGGTCAGCCTTCTGGACAGGGAAGGGGCAGACAGACAGGGTACCACTACCATTTTGTTATTTCTGGTTTTGCAAACATGACCATAATGAGTACCTTATTAATCAAATTTTTTGGTCATATATGCTGTATATTTCAGATTGCCTTTCTCTTTCCTCCCACAGATCTGTTGAGCTTTGTGTTCTAAACAAGATAGTATGCTTATCTGAATGTTTCCCATCTGTCTTTGATGAAATAGCTCCCAGTTAAACTGACTCAGATTTTTTTCCCTGTATGTATTCCAGATCTCTGGTATGTGTGGGCAACTGCATATTTTATCCTGAGGGATAGATTTTAACGTTTGAACCTTTCCTTCTTGATCACCTTGTTACTTACAGATTATCTCAATCAAGTAACTTCCTAGTGAAAGTTAAAAAGATTACTTTTCCCCAAGGTAGTTTGTGATCCCAGCCCTAAAAGGGAAAGGGATGTGCTTAATATTTTCTTGTTTTGTCTAAGAGCTGTTTTCCCTCAGACATATGTTGGCCAGGACTAGTCACCCATCTGTTGGACCAGCTCCTCATAAAACTTTCAAAGGACAGTAGTATGTAAGGCAAGTATGGATGAACTTGACAAGGGTGTTAGATACAGGTAGAACTGAAGTTCTGCCAAGAAGAACATGTATCCATCTTTCTTTGCTTACATTCTTAAAAGCGTAACTATAGGGAGGAGTGTAGGCCTTCCTTGCTGTGTTCCTGCATGTAGGTCATTAAGTGAATTGGTCACTAAATGAGGAACTGTATATGGTGTGTACATTACAATATTCAGAACAAAGAAATGGTCAAAGGAAACTTCCACTCAATGACTTTGCTTTTACAGTATTTGGGTAACTCTTCAGTGCTGTAATGTATAACAATATAAAACTTAGTATTGTTCAGTACAATCAGCAAAGATTAATAGTACTGTATAAACAAAGTGTGCTATACAAAACAGACATTGAGGCTGTATAAACAAGATGTACAGGACTGTACCCCAAAAATGGTCTTAAATCCAAATGATGATTTGTATGTCCAAACACTGCACCTCAGTTGTAAGTCCAAACAGTTGTTAAACAAGTAAGTCGTTAAACAAGAAATATTTGTTTGTCTGTTTGTTTTTGGTATCCGGGATTGAACTCACAATCTCGTGATTGCCAGGCAGGCATTTGTGCTACTGAGCTGAACTGCTGGCTGAAGCAAGGAATATCTTGTAATAGCTAACTGGCTTCTCTATTAGCTATTCCTAAATGTTCAAAAACTGTAATAATGTTTCGGTTTTGTAAAATATCAGCCTGATTGTAAGGGGAGTATGACAGCCGTATAGTTATCATTAATGATAAGAAGTGAAAAGGTATTTGGGAAGTAAAAACCAGTGATTGTTCTGAAAAACCAAGACATCTAGACCTTATCTAAGTGAAGCATAGATTTTTCTAGCAGTAGAATATCTGTACCTCCATGAGTAAACTTCCATATTTTTTAAAGTAACTAAACTCCTTTAGACAGAATTTAATATGATAAGCTTTTTTATCAGACTTTAGGAAACTGGACCTGACAGCAAAGTACCAGGCTACATTGTATACTTAAAGTTATCATTCAGTAATTGGAAGTTGGATATTTTGATGAGATATTCTGCATATCTCTAAAGAGTTTCACCCGCCTTATTCATTGCTGGCTGTCTCCTGCTGATGGTTTGGATTCAGTTAGGTACTGCCTTTCTGTGAAATCTGTCTCAGTAGGGTCACCCTTCCTCCTTTGGTTCTTGTAGTACCTCCTCAGTGTACACTAATTCTCCTTTCTGCGTGCCTTCATAAACAGAGTATTAGCTTCTCAAAGGCAATATGTTCATCTATATATTTATTCCTGTTGTTGGCTCATGGTAGATGTTCAATAAATATTCTTGAAAGAATGATGAAATTTGGTTTAGCATATTTCCCCTAATATGTAGACCCAGGTCTTTAAAATTTTTTTTTCTTAAAAATGAACCCTCTGGGGTTGAGGATATAGCTCAGCAGCAACAGTGCCTGCCTGGCCAGCATGAGGTCATCGAGTTTGATTCTTGGTACCAAAAAAAAGAAAAGAACCCTCTAGTAACTTAGTGGTAGAGTGCTTCTCATGTGTGAGGCCCTAGTTTCAAGCTCTAGTACTAGCAAAAAAGAATAATAATAGGAAGAAATGGATCCTCTGACTGTCATCCTGTATTATAACCAATCCTTGCCCAAACCAGGCACTATTGAAGCATGGCTTTCAAAAGTTAAAATTGTTTTTCACCTCAGAATGTGCAGTGTACCCTCTTTCTGCCTATAATGTACGTTGCTAGATAGATGTAAGTGTTCCCAAGCCACAATTCAAAACTTGATCACTGCTATGGAGACCCATCTGGATCATTATGATTAGTGAGGGAATGATCTGAGATGGACATTATAGAATTTCTGAAACCAGATGTGAGAGAATACAGGGCACAGCATTGACTGTTGTCTTTTAGAATGGAGGAAAGTGAAGGGTGAAGAGACAAGATGGCGGACTGGTAGGTAGCAGGAGAGAGACCCTCTCTGAGAGAGACAGCTCAAATGCCAGAATAAAACACCCTGGAGAGACCCAAACAGAGAGAGATAGACTCTCACAACCCAGAAAGAAACTAAAGCGCAAAAACCCACTCGAATAAGAGGTCCTGGGGTTACTATTAGTGAAGATAAGATCAGCGAGCACGGCACCCGCCTCGAGATGCCTGAATTCCGCCCGACCTGAACAAGCGATCTGCGCCAAAGCGACTGGCTTGAGCCGCCGGAGCGCGGAGCTGAACAGCCCTGCGTGCAGCTAGCCGGGACCGGCACTGCACACGACCCACCCAGAGGCACCGTGAATTCCCACCGCAGCAGCGCTGAAGTCGGAGGTCGGGCAGTCCAGCAGTTCTCGGGGACACGGTGAGTGATGGGAATAAGACCCTCGCACGGGAAAGGGGAAACCGACTGGACGACATGTTGGATTTGGGCAGGACAGCCCTGACTCCATAAGGAAGTGGCTTCAGCTGGTTACTCCCCTCTCCGAGCAGATTGGTGGAATCTGCTTGGATTAGGTCATGCCCCTGGCGGGAACCCAGTTACTTCCCTGAGATCAGTGCACACTGATGCAGTGAAGGCCTGCAAAGGTTGACTGGCCCAGAAGGGAAGAGGTAGCGTATACTGCCCGTGAGTGAACTCTAATCTCTGATAACCTATTGAAGAGGGCTAAAGCTCTTAGCCTGCGCCCTCTAGAGGAGCCTTAAACAACAAGAAAAGGGTCTGGGAATTACACTGTACACTTGTATGGAAGGAACCAAAAACATGACGAAAGGGAGAAATAAGAAAACACTCCCAGCCCCCAACCCTGAGAACATTGATCCAGGAGCGGGAAATACAAAAGAGACTAAGGGCAGCAAAAATGCAACATCAAACACAGCGTTAGCGGACATAAAGAGATATATTCAAGACCTCGTAAGCGGGACCAAAACTGAAATATTAATTCAAATTAAACAAGAGATAAGTAGATTAATAAAAGAAGGGTTGGGTACCTCTCAAGAAGACACAGACAGAAGAATAGAGGAACACAAATGGAGAGAAAAGTTTAATGAAGAATTCAGAAAAAACCTAGAATTTATGAAGCAAATTCAAAGGGATTATCAGGAAACTAAAGACTCGATAGAAAGCTGGCAAAACTGCTTGAAAGAAACCAAAGAGAGACTATCAAAAATTGAACACAGGCTTGCAATGTGGGGTCATGAAAGGGAAGATCTCTTAAAAATAACAAGGGAGCAGGCAGTAAAGATACAAAGAC
>PVJX010022698.1:0-30239 GCA_004027295.1 Dolichotis patagonum
GATCTTTTGGATGCTGCTTTTCCAACACTAGCTGCCCCTCAGCGCTCTGTGTAAGCCAGAGTCTTCCGTGCTCTCCCATCTATTTATCACCGCGGACTCCTACGTTTCTAGTGACTTAACAGGCATCACTGCATTTAATTAATTTAGTGCCACAGCACTTGAATTACAGGCATGTGCCATTATGTCCAGCTTGATAATATTTTGGGGTTTTTTTGAGGGGGAGGAGGCTTTTTTGAGATAGGGTCTTGCTATGTGGTTCAATCTGGCCTTGAACTCACTATGTAGCTCATGCTGGCCTTGAACTTGTGGTACTCCTCCTGCCTCAGCCTCCCATGTGCTGGAATTACAGGTCTGTAACACCACCCCTTGGCCTGATAATCTTTTTAACATGACGCATTGAGGGCTCCCTGATAAAAAGAGAGATTAAAACAAGTCTGGCTTTAGGGGATCTTGGGACCCAATAAGAGAGTCTGCCTTCCACTGCTGCTTGCCACTTCCTGGGCCACCCAGTCAGAAGCACCCCCTCTATAGCCCAGGGACCCCATCTCTGACAGAAGCCAGGGTCACAGTGAAGCTCACAGGATTGCAGGACCCCATAAGTTTCCCATCACAGACAGGCATTTGCTTGCCGACTGCCCGGGAAGGGTTTCCTGTAGATCTTTGCAAATTGGACTGCACGGCTACTACAAGCCCAAGGCCCCAGAGATTAAGCCTGCAGACTGTAAGGAGAGGGAGGACTGTGAGGGTACAAGTTCCCCAGCCCCTCCCCACACTCGCAGAAGCTCAGAGTCCAATTGGGAAGTTCCTAGTCCTGTCCAGGGGGGTGCAGAGATCATGAGAGACACTGGAGATAGAAGGGCCGTCAAAGCAAAGCAGGAAGAAGCACCTTGAAACCATCAACCAGCCTTTGGGGGGCTTTCATCAGAGGATAGCAATACACAGGGGTCGCCCAGCTCTGTGAACACAAAACCAAATCCCCTCACAGGCGGAACTCACACACACTTAGACCAAGGGGTGACAGCTGCTCAGGCCCTGGGGAGGGCTCTGTGTCAGACCGGGCCTCAGTTCACAGCCTTGGACAGCAGGACATGGGATACTCAAGGTGAGAGCTGGGTCCCCAGCAAGAAGACCGGCTACCTGACAGATGGTGGGGCTGTTATCATGTTATAGGCAGCTGAGTTAGATAGAACTCTTATGGGCAGGCAGATAGGGCTGGGTCCCCAAAGGAGCCAGGGCAGTAGGCCATATACCTTGCAACTATAGGGGAAAACAAATACCATCCCACTGTGGGCCAGGTCTCAAGACAAAAGACAAAACAAATGCAGCCATACTCTAAGGACAAAAATCAAGGATTGACATTCTAAATAGGTATAGATCACCTTGAGGAAGCCAGGAGCCACTAACTCAACCCCTATAGGAAGAACCCCTGTTCTGTATTCATGCCCACTTGCTACATGACTCACTTCCCCATTTGATCCTGATTTAATCAATTTTACCTGAGTAATTACACTTGTAATCTTATTGGTTGACCATAGTTCTGAGCACCTCATGCCCGCCTGCCATGCAAGTTCCCATTTTTCCCCACCTTGGACCTGCCTCACCTCCTGGTTTTGCTGTATAGAAATTCCTGGAAAAGGCAGGATCCTCAGCAACCCCCTGGGGACCCCTTCTCTCTCTCTCTCTCTCTCTCTCTCTCTCTGACAGAAGCTTTCTTTCTCTCAATAAATATATTCTGTTCTTAACTGCTGTTGTTTCTAACACTCATTCTTCAATTTTAGAGAACATGGACTCCTACCAGACACCTAGTAGGTTGGGAGTTTCTTTCCCCTGTATCATTTACCTCTTGGGCAAGTAGGCACTTGACAGGTGAGGAGGACAAGAGTGAGTTTTGAAAGAGAGAACAGAGAAGGACCAGAGTCCAAGCTAAATGCGGGAGGCTCAGGTAACACAAAGCTATTTCCAGAGGGCAGGTTTATATACAAAGCAGACCTTCCCCAGGGAGAAGAGAAAAAGCAAGATGGACTGAAGGTGCTCTGCACCCATCCCCCTGCTCAGAGCCCATTCAGAGGCAAATGTCACAGTACATGCAGGACAGCCCCAGACGGCCAACTGGCCTGACTCCTTCCTGTCCTTTGCAGGGTCTGAGGGTTTACAAGGAGCTGCCTATGACAGGAGGGCTCTTTTCTTTCAATCTGGGGGCCCCATCATCCCCCCAATAATGGGGGTGTTAATTCATTGGACTCTTTACTTTCCCACACAGCACAACCAGCAGTGGAGGACGGAGCACCAGACACCATCCCCTCCGCTCCCGTCCACCCCAGCTTCAGAAAACTCCCTTGCACTTGGCTTTTAAGAGGTAAAGTCATTTCAAAGTACCAACCTCAATGGACGCAGGAGGAAATAAGTTAACACATTGTATAACTGGGTCCAGTGAGCTAGACTGCTTCTGGAAACTGGTATTTGAGTTCTTACTTTAGTGGTTCTTCACAATAACCATCTGGCAGATAAGAAAATAGCCTCCAATTCCGGATGATCAAGGTCACCAAGCCAGTCAGCAGCACACACAGAGCAGTTCCTGATCCTAAAGCCCAAGTGCTTCATCCCACAGGTCGGAGAGGCAGGGCCAGGGCCAGGGCCAGGCTCCAGTCTCTGTGCTCTGTCCCTCAGCCTGGGGAAGGTACGGCTGGACCCCTGGACTGAGGATCTCCGAACCCCATCTGTCAAGACATCCCAACTTCAAAGATGGGGGCCCAGACTAAGCCACTCTTCTACCCTTCTCCCACTGGAGACTGGGGCCCCTGCCTCAGTTTCTCCAAGGGGTTGAACGGGGAGCTGCTAAGGACTTTCCCACACTTGACTCCAGGATGCCTCCATCTCTCAGGCAGGGGCGCCTGAACCATGCACAGCAGCTGGTACCCCTGCAGGTGGGAAGAAGACCTCCTCCTGTGGCTGTTGCCACAGACTTGATGGGCATAGCACAAAGGCCAGCTGCAGCCCAATCATGAGCAAATCCCTGTGCCTCATGGGAGCAGTGCTGTCCAGCTCTGTCTCCTTTTCCAAGTCTACTGCCAAACCGGCCTGTTAGGCGTCTGCAGGATCCTCTGAACCTCCTGCTAAAGGCAGGCTTTCAAGGGGCTCAGCGGGGATTAGCTGTATCTCTTTCCCCTGACTTCACGCTGAAGTCATTTGGGCAGCTTAGAGGTAGGAGCAATGGGACCATCAGACTATGTCAAAGCTGGCAAAATCAACAAACCAGAGCAGTTGAACTAGCAAGTGACAAGCCCACAGAGCCAGCTGAGAGTTTCCAGATAAAGTTTAAGCAAGATTATTTATGTTTACAAAGTCCTGACAATAGGGAGGGATGGCTGCAGGCTAGAGAGGAGGATAGGAAATGAGTTGCAGCTGTCTTGGGGGAACCAGAACTTGGAGGGCTGCATGGCTCTCAAAGCAAGTGGGCAGCGCTGGTAACAGAAACCCAACTTCCAGCCTCGGCACACCTCAGCTTTTCCTACAGTCTTTGGCTCGCGTCCTCATCCCCAACCACCCTTGTCCTGCTGCTCCTTGAGTCCCAGCTCCAAGGCCACCTCCTATCACACCACCTAGGCCCCTCTAAACTCTCACAACACTTCACACCACTCTTGTATCACCCCCAGGCACACCTGGCAACCTGTGGATGTCTGTTCACTCCTGCGAAGGTGACGCCTAGGACAGTGCCCACAGCCCGCTCAACGCCATAAGGCGGATGAATGCATACACTGCCTCTCGAACTAGACCTAAGTTCCTCCAGGAGACCACAGTGGACCGAGCACACAGTGGACTCCCATCACTGTTGCTTAATCAACTATGGGACCACAGCTGCATTCTAGTCAGCACCCGTTTGCAGCCTGACCCACTCTGCGCCCATGCACAAGGCAGGGCCAGTCCTTGGGGGACACTGGCCCTCTAGCCCTGGTAATCTAATCTACAAGTTGAGAAGCTATTGATTAGCACAACTCTAGCCCCCCACCACCTGGAACTAATTAGTTGTTAATGTGTTGCTATGTGGCCTCAGCTTCCTAGTGTTCCTGAATGGCTTCCTAGATACCCAGCCATAATGTGCATCTTTGTGACACGTCACAGGGGGTGGATGGATCTGTCACTTCGGCTACTTGCTCTTTGTCATCGGACATTCCACTTGTTCCCACTTTTCACTATCCCATATGGTGAGAGGCTGGAAGTCCAGTTATTACTGTCTCTTTCAGCCTCCGTAGAATGTAATGAATAAGATTCTCTTAACTTTCCATGGTCCCCAAGTGTATAGGGACACTGGAGGGTGGGGTGGAGAGGAGTGGCAGGCAAAATCTCAAGTCCAGGATGGAGACAAAAGACAAAGACCCTGTGGCCTGTGGCAGGGAAGAAGGTTCCTAAGCAGCACAAACACCACACCCTGTCTCACCCTCCTTCCGGTGAAGTCACCCGGGACAGGAGGGAGCTCAGAGTAATGGACACCAGCAGCCCCAGGGCAGGCAATGTTTACAGACTGTTACTTCCCAAGGTCCGCCCGACTTCACCTCACCGGCTACTAGCACTGCTGACAGGTAAACTTGGTTTTTGCCAGTAGGAACTGAGAGGCAAGATGGTAAATATGATCATTCAGGCACGCGTTCTGCAACCCCGTGACCCCCATGGTCCCAGAGGTCCCCGAGAGGAGGAGGAGAGGCCTGGGCCCAAGGAAGTGGTAAGGAGGGTGAAGTCCCAGGCGGCAACAGCAGCCTCTGTCATGGCAGCAGCACCTGGGCATCCAGGCCACCGGGACCCAGGCTGTTCAGCCTCAAAGCAGCGCTTGCTGTCTAGAGACCAAAACCACTAAGATCAAGGATGGTGTGCTGAGCTGTAATTCACAACAGACAAGCAGGCAAACTGGTAACCTGGCAGCGATGGGGAATCGTGTCTGGCTCTTCAGGGCCATGTTTCTACTCCTTAGGCCACACTCGGGGCTGGGAGGGAGCCACGTGAGAGATGGTGACTGAGCCTCTCCCACCTTCACTAGACCCCAGGTTGAATATTCTGACCAGGACAGAACAGGAAGCCAACAGAATTAGAGTGATATCTGCCTTCAGGGAGCACATGGTGGGTCCTTGACATTTCTGGGAGCTAAATGCCAGCCCCAGGGAAGGTGGGAGGGAGGGAGAGCTGACAGCCACTGGTCTGCAGCTTGAGAGACCTAGGCTAGGACACAGGCCCTGCTACCAGCCCTGCAGTTTAAAGCAACTGCAGGTGAGGCCTGAACTGCCCTGAACCTCAGCTTCTCTTGATGATGGCCCTTCTTCCTCATGGTCTGTGGCCTGGGCCATGGCGGATATCACAGGGACCATTAAGGTGCTTTCCAAGGAGCCCGGGGTTTCCAAGGTGTGGAGAGTGAGGTAGACAGCCCTATAGAAAGGATGGGAAACACAAGTGTTTAAGAGTCTGCCAATGAACCTTGGGACACTTTTTTGCTTCGCTGAAAGGATGAGCTGCAGAGGAAGAAAAACAGGAGAAAAGCCCTGGCTTCCTTTTCCTCTCCTGGCCCCAGGCTGGCTGGTACAGTTGGGTTAATGGGCACTGAGTGGGGGCACCTGCTATAGACTTTCCTTCCAGACTCCTGTGCCCAGAGTCCATACACAATCAAAGTCCAGTCATAATAATTCTCTTCAGAAATGACACAGTCTTTCACTCGGGAGACAGCCGAGTGAGGAACTCAAATTACTCGGCCCACGCCTCGCAGTTACCGTCCCTCTTCAACGCCTCCCCCCTCCTCTGCAGCCCTGCTCTCCCTTTGAGGTTTGTGCCCTCCCAGGCTCTTGCAGAATGCCTTCAAAAAGAATGACAATTTTCCTGTCACCTCTCAAGTGCCTGCCATTCCCTTTCTGGTGGCTGGCAGTGTGGGTGTCTAAGTAGAGGGTTAGAGCTGCCTAATGCGCTGTTGGCTGCAGAGGACCTGGGTGGTGGGAGACGGAACTGCCTCCTCTCAGGGTCCTCCAGAGTAGGGCTGGGGTGCAGATGGCGCATCCCTACATCCTTTTCTATGCTTGGAGACGAAGATGACTGATTCCAACAGTACAAATCTTTCTGCTCACTGTCACAGAAATAAGACCTTTATAGCTTAAAAAAATACGAAAAGTATCCAGCATCAGCACACCATCCACCGGAGGTGGGGAGTTAGGGCCCTGCCTGGACCCAGGCTCCTGAGACACTGAGGGGAATGATCCAGACCTCAGTAGTGCTAAGTAAGAAGCAGCCAGGGAGCCGAGGGGCAAGCAAGTAGGGAGGGTCCTGGAGTGGTGCTGTGGCTGATGTTCAATGCTTGGCTCCCTAGGCTGAAAACCAACTGATCTACTGTTTGCTCATTTTCAGTTTTTTTCTTTTTCCTTTTTTTTTTTTTGGTACTGGGGATCAAACTCATGACCTTGCACTTGCCAGGCAGGTGCTTATGCTACTGAGCTAAATCCCCAGCCCCTCCATTTTCAGTTTTCAAGGGGCAAATAACTCTCACAGTGGGCCAGGCAGTGTAGCCTATTCACACCAGAGGGCTGGCCTCCCAGTAAAAAGGGCCAAAGCTCAGGACAGCTCCTCTCTGCGTACAGTGGGATTCCTTGGCATGAACCTGTACTGAAGATGGGCCCATTGTTTTGCTCCATGTTCTTGGCTTTGACTGTCTTTGGTTTGTTGATAAAGTTGCTTCTAGAAATGCCAGGAGAACAGTCTACAGGAGAACCAGGAAAGGGGTTTTGTGGGCCTGGACAGCAGAACACTGCCCAGAGGTCAGGGACAGTTGGGGGGTAAAGATGTGAGTCCACAGAGCTTAGCACCACTGCCCCCCAGCCAACTGCCCATGGCCAGGCTGTCACTCCTCTTGCCCTGATGTTAGCCCCACACACCCCAGAAGACACAGGGGCGGGGGTGCAGTGGGGGTCCAGCTTCCAGGGGCTGGAATGAGGCTTGGCAGTGCAGGTTTATAGCATTCCCTCCTCCATGCTCCCAAGTACAGAAGAGAAACTTATGTCTGGGCCAGAAGGGTACTTCGGGTCTAGCTCAGTGGCTCTATCTTGACGGCACACTGGAATCATCTGGGGAGTTTTTAAAAAATCATGAATTCCAAATTCCACCAACAGAGGTTGTGATTTAATTAGCATAGCATGCAGCCTGGAAATGGGGGATGCCTAAATCTCACCAGATGATATGAATGCTGTGCTAGTTTGAGTGCCCTGGTATCCTCATGAGGATTAATGACAGCATCTGGTGAACGCACTGGCAGCATGCTTCCATCCTGGCACACTGCATGTGCGGCTGTGCTGGCAGAAGGATGAAGCTGATCACCTCTGCGGCCTCGGGGAAGCTGACTTATTGCCTCATTACCTTGCATGGCTCTCTCTACGCCAAAGTAGCTTCCTTCCAACCACTTAGGTACTTTTGCTGAAACTTTACTGTGGCTTTCTATCTGCCTACACCTCTGTGGCAAAACTCCTCTCCTGGTGCCAAGCGCTGTCCTGAATAGCTGGGCCTCTGTAGCAAGACTGCTTAGGTTGAAATCCTGATTCTGTCCACTGGTGTGATACTGGCCAAGTTCTTTAACCTCCCTGCAGTTGCAAGGAGGGATTAAACAAGAGCATCCTTGAAAGGAGTTGGGTTTTAAACAGATGGTCACTGAATACAGCTATTGTCACTTGCAATGCCAAGAGCCCTGTGAGGGCTGGAGTGTACTTTTCTCTTTGGGCCTCAGTTCAGTGCCTGATGCTGAGTATCACACTCAGCCTAAACCTGTGTCTGTGCCTCCACAAGCCTCATACGCCTTCAGTCAGGCTTGCAAGGATGGGCTCGGACGACCCAGAGATCAAGCTGCTCTCCAATGCTCGGAGCCAGAGTGGGGAGGTGTTGGGAAGAGTGGGTAAACAGAGCGCTGAAGTGTTTTGTTGTGTGTTAAGCAAGTGTCAAAGAACTTCCTGCTGTTTGCTTGCATGCTATCAGCAGCATACCAACAGCATCCTGGAGAACTGAAAGTTCTGGCTCATCAAGGCTTCACTACACAGTGGTTGGCACACAGAGTGCCATTTGGGCAGAGACAAGTATGTCAAATGTGTCTTGCCCTGACATCAAAGTTGCTAGTTTCCTGTGGGCTGGCAAACTCAGGCACCTGGGTACCTAAATCCATGGTCTCTGTTTCCTGTACTTCCTCAGCCGGTGTCTGGAGGATCAGGGGATGCACAGTTGAAGAAGGTGATTTGTAACCAGGAGGCCTTGAGTCTGGGGGCTGCATCTTATTTGCACTAACTGCTGTTGAAGCCTGTTTGTTTACTTGCAGACCTCTCTCAGCGTTTGCCCAGTTTGCCCCGGCTCACAGGCATTCCTTGAGGTGTTTGGGTAATGATTGCTTCCTGTTATTTGCTAGCAGGAGACAACACAGATGCCTGCATGACTGATGCCTGTTGATACATCTAGGAGCTCTGCGGGTGCTGGGAAAGTGTGGTGCAGAGGGCAGGAGACTACTGTTCACACAGGTGGTCACCACCTTAGAGGGTAAAACATCCCCCCCCCCCCCGATCCAGTGATGCTCAGCACACAGGGGCCAGGGCAAGGCTTGGAGTCTGGCAAGCTGCTGTGCTCAGGGGGAAATCCCAACCCCATTGCCGGGGAGAAGATGACTCCATTTCTCCCCAAGATGGGCTTGGGGTCCCAGACCCAGGAGCCGAAGGGAAGTGTCAGGGGTAGCTTTTGTCTGCTGGGATGTAGCTGCCCAGAGGATCCCTGCCTTGTAAATCCTTGGCAAGCTGAAGCTGCACATTATGATTGCTGCCTCTTCTCAGACACTAAGTAGCCATTTCACATCCCTTTTACAGATAAATGCGGTAGAAGGGAAGCGAGGGAAGGAAAAAGAACAGCTATTCCAGCACCTCTCAGATTTTGCAGCTGGGTGCCATTCTGTACCGTCTAGTTACTAGCTCTCATCTTTTCATGCTACATCAAGATCACTGTGTGACCTTGGGCGACTCACTGAGGTCTTGCTCAACTCTTCACAGTCCTTGATTATATGCCACAAGCCTTCGCCTGACCTTCCTTTTGCAGCTCCCTTGCGCTGCTGCCACCACCGTGCCGAGTTCTCTGCCCACCAGCATGCTTCTAAACTGCACACACTTATTTAATCTCTTCCTCTCTCCATCTTCCAGAGAAGGAAATGGAGGCACTGAGAACAAACAACTTGCTGGAGAGATGAACCCCCATTTCCTTGAGCCCTTGCAATAGGGTTAGTGATCAGTGCTGCAGGGGTGTGGTTTTCTGCCTCAGTGTCCCAGGGTCCCAACCAGCAGCCACGCAGAACATCTTGGGCTCCACAGCTGTCCCGTAGCCTCCTGTTCCCCACCCTCTTGACTATGGGAAGAAAGAACTCTGGAGGAAAGGTTCCATCAGCGCTGTTCTGAGAGTGATGGTGGGTGGCCCAGCCCACAGCCACTGCCACAGCTTTTGATGCTTTTTCAGTACCTAAGTCCCCATAAATCGCTTTTCCTTAAAATGCCATGGCTTCTGTTTTCTGTACTTCCTCAGCAGTCTGGAGGATCAGGGGATGCACAGTTGAGGAAGGTGATCTGTAACCAGCAGGCCTCAAGCAAGGGAAGGTTACTCATAATTATCTCCACAGCCAGGACAGACACATAGGGAGGAAGCGACAATCCCCTGGCAGTTCAGGGAGGGGCTTTATAACTTGCTGAGTGTTCCATCAATGCCATCTGGGCAGGACTGTGAGGGTACAGGTAAGGACTACTCTTCCTGTTTTTAGAGGGGGCAGCTGTTTGCAGTAAGTGGCAAACCTGGATCTTGAGGCCTTCATCCAGCATCCTTTCTGCTATCCTTAAAGTGAGAAGCAGAATCATTCATCAGCTGTCCCTTTGGCAGAAATGATTCAGTCCCTCCGTGAGCCAAATGGGACCTAAGGTAGAGCCTGAATGACAGAGAAGTGTGCTTCAGGGTGTGTGTGTGTATGTGTGTGAGACACAGAGAGAGAGAGAAAGAGAGAGAGAGAGAGAGAGAGAGAGAGAGAGAGAGGAGAGAGAGAGAGAAGGGCAGGTGCCTTGTTCTGGTGGACCTGGCCACTCAGAATCCTCCAGAGAGACAAAGGTGGCAATCCTTCCCCAGTCAGCTGACCCCTTCCCCATACCCTGTGACCCACCGGTCAGCCTCCACCCAAGCTTTGGGCAACATCCTCTGTTTCCCATGTCCTGGCCCCAGGGTAAAAGCAAGAAGTGACCCAGCAGGCTGAGGGCAGGCAGGGAGGGAAAGGCTGAGTATACAGCAAGGACTGAGGTGAGTGCAGTGGCAGAACTGGCAGACTGAGAGGTCACCCCAGGGAACCCCAACCCCAGCTCTAAAGTCTAGGGTCCCCAGCTCTAAAACCCAGCGCTAAAGTCTATGTTCTCCCCACTCCGCAGATGACACTGGAGAGCATCATTTGCTAATTCACTGACCAGGCTGGCAGCCTCACAGCAGACGGGGTGGGGCATAAGACAGCAACCAGCCTCTTGGCTTGGACCTGTCTTAGCAGCTGACAGCATGCTGTGGTAGGCAGAAAGCTCCAGAAAGAAATGGTATTTTGCCAGTCACTCCTTGTGAAGTACCAGCTATGACGGCTTCACTGTGTGATCCCCTGAGGCTGTGTTGGCCTTGGCAAGGGGTGTGGGACTGTGCCCATGCAACCTGTCCCCTCGGTGGGGTAGACAGTGTTGAAAGTTCAGCAAGCATGTGGCTCCCTTCACCTGCGTTTCTCCACAGAATTCTAATTCAGGTGGTGTGAGAAAGGACCCAGGAGTCTGCCCAGCAGTCTCCGAGAGGCGCTCCAGTGGCAGTGGGATGTCCGTTTGGAGCATCATGCTGATAAATTCTGTGCTTGGAAGGATGAACAGAGTCAGCTTCCCTGAGATGACACCTGGACCAGCTCTTCACAGACACTGTGCCCACACAGGTCCCCTGGGGATCTTGCTCAGGTGCAGATTCTGACTTGGGAGGCAGAATTGGGGGTTCTGAATGTCTCCAAGCTCCCAAGGGATGCTCACACTGCTTGTCTACAGACGATACTCAGAAGTGGGAGTCCCAGCTGGGGTTCTCAAAGTTTGACATCATCCAAGTTACCTGGAGGGCAGGCAGCTTATAAAAATAACTTTCAGATTCAGCAGGGCCGGGGTAGGGCCTAACAAGCTGCTTTCCTGACCAGTTCTCAGCTGCTACAGCAACTCGTGGCCCTGAGGCCCCACGTGGAGAAATCCTGGCTGAATTAGTACAAGGGCAGAAGGAAATAAATGCAGCCAAAAGCATTTCTATGTCACAGACATTTAAATGTTAACAACTGTTGCTCTGTTATTAAATTTTTACCATAGACTTATTTTCCTATGAGCTTCTGCCACTCCACTCCCCTTCCAACAGTGTAGGTGCATAGGAAAAAGAAAACCAGGGAATTAAGGAGTGTGGAAAGTTAAATTGCAGCTTAACTGAAAGCCTCCTGCTTAGCAACATGAGGTCTCCCAGATTTATGATTTTCCCTTCACCCCCACATGTTCCAGCACTGAATTACCAGGCTGCATCAAGTACCTATTAGCAAGCAAGGAGCACGTAGTGAGAGTCCTGCACCCACTTGCAGTCACGTGTGTTGGCTAGAGGGACACAAGAGCTGGCTTTGTCATCTTTTTAAGATGGGTGACCCACCATGGTCACATCATTGCTTATGGCCACATTAAATGCCTCACCCCCAGGATACACAGACTGCCAGCCTCTGCCCGGGAGCCCTGTCTCTGGCAGCCTAGGGCACACCTTCTCCCTGCAGCTCTGACAATGTCCTACCTAGTGGTCTAATATTTCTCCAGTGGTCTAATATTTTGTCCAGGACAGGGAGCTAATGCCTGCAAGCAACTCGAAGTCAGAACCTACCATTCATTTATCTTTCTAGCCACTGCTTCTCCAGAGACTATATTTTTCCAAGCAGTCTTGCTCATAAATACTTAATAGCTTCCACATACAGTCTTCTGTACTGTGGGTTGTATACCCATGGAGTCAATGAGCTGCGGATTTAGAACATTCTGGGAAAAAAATAGCATCTGTACTAAGCTGGGATTTTTCTCATCATCATTCCTTACACAAAGTGGTACAATAACCATGTACATAACATACACACTGTGTAAGATACCATACACACTCCAAAGGTGACTTAAAAGGTATGAGAGGATGAGGGTAGGTTATGAGGAAATAATTTCCATTTTACAAAAGGGGCTTTCACCCTGTGGTTTTGCGCTATAAAAATCTCTAGAAAAGGCAAGGTCTTCTGCAACCCACTGGAGACCCCTTCTGTCTCTCTCTGACAGAAGCATTCTTTCTCTCAATAAATATATTCTGTTCTTTTGTGAGAGGTTTGAGCATATACAGATCTGGGCAACCTCAAGGATCCTGGCACCCTCCCCTGTGACCACGGAGGGACAACGTACTACCTCTAGGTTTGGAAAGCACAGGCCATCCGTATCCCTGAAACTTACAAATGATCACTGTCTGAACTCTAAACTACAAACCTTTGTTTTTCTCTCAGGAATGTCTAGTGCAAACAACTGTCTCCCGACAGGCCAGTTCCCAAAGATGCAGGTGGCACCCCATCTGGGAGGGGGGCATCTGCTGCTGTGCATGTCTTTCATAGGCCCAGAAGGGGAGGGGAGAGACCCCCCCCATCTATTCTGATTCTTGTTTGTCTGAATCAGGCTCAGACCTTTCAACTTACAGGATTTGGCCACAGCTGAGGAGAATGGTAAGACACAATGTAGGACTTCTGGATGGAAAACGAGGGCCATGCAGGGTGAGTGGGGTGGAGACGAAGGGTCTGGTATGACTGGGAGCAAGTGCTGGGGAGGCCAGGAGGCGAGGCTGGCTGAGACAGACCCCCTCATCTCTGCAGAACAGCTTATAGGAGGGCCCTTGTGATGCTTTTCATCATGACCCACAGAAAGAATTTTTCATTACACTCCATATATACACCTGTGCAGGCACAGTCAAACGAAAGCCCACAAAACAGTAATTACCATGCTACATGTGATGTACCTTGGCATTTTCTAATCTATTCTATCTCATTAAGAATTGTTGGTCTCAACCCACTAATTTGACATTACAATTCACTGGTGGATCATAACCTGCAACTTGAATTAATCCACCTTATTGAGTCTCTGTTATATTAGTGGAGATTGGAGGCTTTGATATTCTTATTCTACATGGAGAACACAACAAGCGGAGAGGCTGCAGTATGCCACACACTACGCTCAGTGCCTATGGGGATAGGAGAGGGGCTTGGAGAGCAGAAGCTGGGACCACTGTCCAGGACAGAGAAGGGTCAGATACACAGGCCAGAGAGCTGGCAGAACAAAGTGGCAGATATGTGACTGAGGGTGCTCAGCCACCAGTGAGCACCAAACAGGCACCACCACCTTCTAGCATTGGCCTCACAGAGCAGAGAGAAGTGTCCCTGTCCTTCTCTCCTCCTCTCCCTGGAGAAAGGCCCTGAGGATGGCAGGCACTCAGTTGGTAGCACTACTGGGAACAAGGGAGGGACTCAGCTGATCCTGGTGGCCCCCGGATGCTGCAGGACTTTAAGCCTTGCTGTGGTTACTGGAGGCATCACTTGGAGATAATCTCATAAAAATTTTGTCTTTTTTCCAGCTGTTCTGATGATTCTGAAGAAGATAAGTCACTCTAAAGGCGCCCCAGGCTCCAACCCCAATTAGCCTGATAAGATCCTGCAGGGGATCAGGTGCAGCTGGGGAACAGCACCAAGCTATTTCCACAGCGGAGGACCGTGGGCAGCCCTTGCCACCTCTGTGATGCCAGCCTCTCCCTCCAGCTGACCCTCTGCCGCCCCCACCCTTCAGCCAGGCCTAGAAGGATATGGCATGGCCCTCCCACTGGCTGGCAGTGAAGCTGCTCAGTTTCCAGAATGGATGAGGGAGAGAGGAGCATGGAGTGTGGGAACAATGGCCCTGGCCCGCACAAGGCACATGGTTTCCCCTCCAACAATCAAAACCCCTCCAGAGCCCTGGCCTTTCATCAAATCACATAACAACTGAACAGGACTTAGGAAACTAAGAGCAAAGTGGAGAAGGATTAGAAGTAACACCAGTGACATCAGAACAGCATTAAAGTTAAAGGCAATGACAGAGAGAGGGGGAAGAGCCAGAGAGAGTGAGAGCTAGCAAGTGCCCATTCGAATCTGCTAGCTGGAGGAGATGCTCAGTTCTTTGAGGACCTGGTGAGACAGAGATGAAGGTAAGGGCTACAACCTCAGCAGAGCCCAGCCCTCAGGCCTCCAGGGTTTGTAGCAGGCATAGACTGGATACTCTCGATCCCAAGTGGAAGCCATGTACACTGGGTACAGGCAGAAGGCAGGCAGAAGGCCAGCCTGTGGAAAGCCACTAGCCCGAGGCTATGCTGTGACACTGCCAAGGTCATTGCTGCCAGTGGAAGCCATTGTCCAAGTCAGCCCTAGGCATATGGCAAGGCCACACAGTGGCCCCTTCCCAGGCCCAGTGTGCTCTGCTCGGGTGTCAGGATGAGCAAGCCCAGACTTCCCCCTTGCCTGTGCAAGCCAGAACCTTATGCCCTGCAGAGCCCTGCACAGCAGCTGCAGGCCAGATCAGTGGAGCCACTCACCTGCGATCTCGTTCTCCTCCAGGTTGATAGTCTCCAGCATTGGCAGGGTGGTGAGCTGCTCTGGGAAGTCTCGGAATTGGTTCCGGGACAGGTCAATGGCCTTGAGGTGCTGCAGGCTGCTGACTTCATTGGGGAGACGATGTAGGAAGTTCCCTTCTAGGCGGAGCTCTGCCATGCAGGAGAAGAGAGAGGAGAGTGAGCAGGAGGCCCTGCTCAGAGACCACCATGGTTATCGTTAGTGATTGGGCCAGGGGTTGCAACAAGAAAGGTCCAACCTCCAACGAAAGCCTCCAAGTAGCTGAGTCCCTGTTAGCTGACCCTAGAAGAAGGGAAATGTTCTCTCCATTGCCCAGACAAGGCCTGAAACCCATCATTCCTACAGAGGTCAACTACTTTTGGCTGTAGAATACAAGGCTCCAATAGAGGCCTGAGTCTAGACAAAGAGCATGTGCTGGCTCCCCTCAGACCAGAATGGTCAGCCCACCTAAGGGACATGACTCCCCTGGACCTTATCTGCTCCAGAGATTCTGAGGTCAGCCAAATTTTTTCTGGGGTCACTGTCTCTGTTTCCTGATCAGCCAGCACCAACTAGACTTGAGTGGGTTTCTGCCCCAGGGTGACTGCTCCCAAAACCAGTGGTGACCTCTGTGGGGACCTAAGTGAGAATGGCTGGCACAGTGGCAGTGCTTCTGCTGGGGACTCAGCCCTGGAAATACCCAAAGGGTGGACTTGGTCCAGGTGCAGCCCGAAGCCAAAATGCCGAGGAGGGTGGGGACTAAAGAGTTTGTGGAGACTCTTCAAGGAGGACGAAGAGTGGGGGAGCAATGCAGAGCTATGATGGGGGGCCAGCAGTCCCTGCTGCCTGGGTGCCAACTCCAACTGTGTCATCTGTGACCTTTCACTCAGAAAGTTATTAAACCCTGTTAGGGCTTGGTTTCCTCATCTAAGAAGGGAGATGATAGTAATCCCAGCCTCCCAGGGTTTTGAGGGTAGAAGGAAGAAAGACAACAGCTGGGCCTCTGCTTTTAGGCTTGTTCCCTGTCTACATGTAACTTTAAATCCAGCACCTTCTCTGTGACATGGACCCAAAGGAAAATGAGGCCTAGAAATGCCAAGTGACCTAGAGAATGTCGCTAGTCTCTCTAGGGCCAGCTTTGTGTGCAAGTGATCAACACATGCACACAGGGTTCCATGCTGCGAAGAGGCCAGCATTGAGATGGAATGTTCCATGTACCATTGGGAAGCCATAATCATTTTACTCTTGGATCTATGTTTTGTAAATAGCGCTAGGGTCACGGAGTCTGTGCTCACATATGGGGCTGCCTCCCCTACTTCCTGGGCTGGGTTGTTGCCAGCCTATTCTTCCACTCCCTGAGGCTCTGGGAGTGCAGGCTTCTCCTTCCTCACACCTGCTCTGTGACTCTTGCAGTCTGCCACCTGCAGTGGGGAGAGTCTGATTCAGGCATGTGTGCCCCATGATGTCTTGGGGCATAGGATGGTGGCAGCTGCATCCCACCCACTCCCTGCCCAGGGCTACTGGGCAGGCAGAACCATCATGTAGGCTCCTGGGCGGGCAGCACCATCATGTACCTGGATGGCAGTTAACTAAGGGCTGAGTCTTGGCAGGAATGAGCCTCTTACCCACTTTGACCCAGGTACTGAGTAGAGCCCACTGCCCGGATTAAAGATCCTTGGAGATGCCTGTGGCCTGTGGGTGGGGTGGTGCTTCTGAGGAAAGAAACACATCTAGCCCAGTACACCCACCCTGCCAGCACCGCCCACCAGGGAAAAGTATAGCCATCCAGCACCTGGGAAGAGCAGGAACTTAGCCATTATCAGCCCTGAGCATGTGTGCCTTGTGCCCTCCATCGAGGGTAGCGCCTGGGCACCTGGGAGTCTGCACAGCTGTACTTCCTCCTTCTCAGCCTCCTGAGCCTGGCTTGAGCCTGTCCTTCCAGCCCACTCTCACACCTCTGTAAATGAGCCACAAAATATGAGCTGTGTCATTCCACAATCCACATACCAGCTAAATGCTCTTTAATAAAACTGGCTCTGTATAACAAACATAAAGATGGATGGTAAAATTCACACTATGCTTTTTTTCTTCTTACTTCAAATGACATCAAATAACGAATGAAAAGCACCGTAACACACTGAGAGAGACAGCAGAAGGAGAAAGCTTTCTGTGTACTTGTAAGGCTTTTTCCACAAAAGAGAGCCCTGAATTCTCATTCTGGCCGCGTCCCAATCTTGCAGCCAGCTCAGCCTCCACTCTGCTCCACACAGCTCTGTGAGGCACAGCTCTATGATGCAGCCCAGGATAGATGAGCCCCTGCTCAGGGTTCCCCACAGCAAGAGCAAGACCCCTGCCCTCTCAGGGCCTCTCGCTCACAGGCCACACTGCAGGTGCCCTGTTCTCATGTGCTGGGCTCTGGGCAAACAGGAACATCTGATTTGTCCTGATATCCAGTCTCCTGCAGGACACTTCATTGTCACTCAGCACATGCTGGATGAGTCATAACTCTTCTGCCCTTACGAGGCAAACAGTGCAGAGGGCCTGGATTACCACCCACTGTCCTCTGGGGACATCTTGAACTCAAGGTTTCACTAATCGAACTGCTGCCTGCTCCATGCAAACCCAGGAACCCTTCAGCAGCCAGGTTCTTTGAGAGCCTCAGCGTCACACACCCCTATCTGGATCACAGTTGTGTTAGGATCACAGCGTAGGAGGTGACACTAGACAACAACATCTAACCTAGTGTTTCCCAAATGGGCCTTTGTAAAACAGCATTTCCTCAAACACCCTAAGTAGGGTGCACCTTGTGGCCTTACATCTGTAGTTCTCCCTTTCTAAAATGCCCCTTGCCCACATAAGTGCTCACGGCCTCTTGTCACTTGTGTCTTTACTCATCTGTCTTCCAGTCTAAAACAGAGTCCCCTTCTTCCCCTACAGTGCTCACCTCTGTAGCATCCACAGTCTCCTAAGAGGTTGAGTGGTTCGCATTCTCTGCCGCCCCCCCTCCCCCTGGTGAGAAAGGCAGCTGCCTGAATCCGGGGCTCACAACACTGCCAGGACACAGTGGGCACTCAATAAATATCTGATGAGTACATGGCTGAACAAATGAAGGACATTTTGTATCACTCTCACAAATTCTGCAAAATTTCTACTCCACACACACCACTGTTCTTCCTTAAATTGATTTGTGCTTTGTTTATATAAAAAGAAAAACACTATTATTGCTCGGTATGAAAACACTGTTCAATTCTCACTGGCCTCCACTTCGAAAGGAAGCGCCTGAACCCTAGGCGGACGATGTGGTGGGCAGCACATTTCAGCCAGGGGGCGGCTGCTTCCCTGAGATGGACATGTGTGCTTGATGAGAACGCGCTCCAGTTTCCCTGGGCCATGGATTCCCAAATGCCTCATTCTCTGGGATCACACTGCCACGCTCTATGCCATCTGGCTGCCCACAGCTCCCCCAACCCTCTGTGCACAGCCTGACTGCAGCAAAGTGCGTCACAGGTCACTCAGAGCGACCTGGCCCAGACAGGCTACAGGGTGATCACGGGGCATATTTAGAGGACAGGGACCTTCAGTGTTGCAAACGAGGAAGTGGCTGATGTCCCCCACTCCGGCTTTGTTTTTCTTTCCCTGTTCGGGAACATCAGCAAGCCTGCACTCCCGATGGGAAGGCTTTGGCTGCTGCCACGCAGGGACTGCTGTGCACTGGCAGGTCTCATCTGCTGGGTTTGGCGGATGTGCGGAGAACAAGACTGAAGGCCACAAGTGAGGATCCGGCTCCATGCTGCGCGCCCCACCCCACCCCCGTGGTAGCAGGCTGTGCACTGTGGATCACAAACACTGGCTCAGGAGCCAGATGTCTGGGCTTCACACTCAGACTCTGTCGCTTTCTGACTATGATCTCAGACAAGTTGTTTATCTTTGCCTCAGTTTCTTTACCTATAAAAGGAGGGCAGTACTAAACACTCTGTAGAGGTTGTTGTGAGGTTTAAGTCAATTACAGGTAGCAAGTACAAAAAGCTTTAAATAATGCCAGTCACACAGTGACTAGCAGGTACACGTGTGGAATAGAGAGACAGGTTAACGGAGAGGCAGATGCAGGATATGACACAGGACAGCTGGACGAACCCAGTAATCTGCTTAGTACTAAGTCACCTGCTAGACCTGCACTTCTCAATGCCCAAACTTAGGTTCAGAAGAGAGGAAAAGGCTGTCTGTGTGAAGCTATGATGAACAAGAGCCTGTCCTCTACTGTTTCAGAAGGCCTTCGGGGGCCCAAGGCATTTGGAAGCAGGTGTCTGCAGTGAGCTGATAAACAGCCCAGAGGGTTACAGAACCTGCTGTCTGTCTCTCACGTGAAGTGATGGGGCTGCTCTGCTCCACAGGGCAACCAAGGTAATTGCACCAGGTAGGGGGGTGGGGTGGGGATCCTCTCCTGATTTTGTTAGCTCCAATTTTCTGACATGTTCAAAATTCTTATTTCAAAGAAAAAAAGGATGCCCTTTATCAAACTAATTGAGGCCTGAGCCTAACTACCATCCCACAGTGGCTGAGAAATATAAGAAGCATCAATTCCAAAGACAGACACTGAGAGTCTTTTGGGAGCCCGCATGAGGCCTGACCTTCATCTATGTAAGTAGGTAGGTATTATGCACCTGGCTGCCTATCTGTGTATCCCTCCCTCTCCCAGGGGTTCAGTTTCTCTGGAGAACCCTGGGGGTGCTCCTCACCCACTGGCCACCCACTGAGCACTTCGAGGCAGCATCCCTTATGGGTGGAGCCTCAGTTCCATCAAAGGCTCTACTGCTCTGGCAGGCATGTCCTGCCATCAGTCAGCGCAGAGATGGCGGAGGCAGGGCCATCACATTAGGCAAAGTTAGAGTTAAAAAAAACCCTACCTAGTGCTGCCTTGGAGATGAAAAACGAGTCAACAACCAGTCAAGGAAGCCCTTGGTGTCCTTCACTCACTCAGAGAAGCATGGTCAGCGTCAGATTTGGGACTGACCCAAAGACAAGGACATTTTCTGGTTGCCTAGCTAGGATTTCTTGCCTTGCCTGGCAGGCTGGCAGGTGTGAGCTGTCATGTCCAGGTTCAGAGGAAATTATGCTGAGGGCAGGAAGCAGGTGTGTATGTGACCCTCTGCCAGGGTCCCATGGAGCCCAGGCTCAGGGACTTGAACTGTTTCTGGTTACTAAGTGACTTGTCCACATCTAAAATACAGTGTGACCTGGCTCCCACACCTTGAGGCAAGCTCACTAGAGCCCCCATGGGACAGGACACAGGGTCTAGGCTGGTGGAATATTGTTGTCCACTGGTTTCTCCAGGGCAAGCACAGACCCTCGCTCTCACCTTCCCACTCCAACCAGGCCACTGCTCCTTCCACTTGTGGGGACTAAGGGCTGCTGGTCAGGAAAACAGAAAGGAAGGACAGAGGCCCAAGGAACAACAGTTAGGAGAGTAAGGCCCAGTTGGTCATACATGGGTACAAGAACCCCAGACAGCTGGGCAGGCCAAGCTGATGTGGTCCAGCAAAAAGACAGTGGTACCCTGGGAGGACCCTGGGCGTGGTCCACGAAAGATGCTTGTGGTCCATCCTGGACCCTCTGTATTTAGCATAGAGCCTCAAACAGACATAGTTCTCAGACAGACATGATGACATGGTTCTCATGTAGACAGACACACATGGTTCGCACACAGACATGGCTCTCATTGTTGAATCAAAGAGCAAGTGAATGCAGAGGCAAACAGTTACAGGCTAACTAGACCATGAATTCCCCAAGTTCTTCTTGCTGCTCCCGGCACAGTCTGGGTTTAACCCTGCAGCAGGGGTATGTGTGGACATCCTTCCAGGTGAAGGAGGAGGCCACTACTGAACTACTTACCCACTCTCCAGGAACAGGAGGAGCCCGGGAGAGGCAGCCAAGTCTTTGCCTCGGTTACAGCTGCCCACTCCCAGCTCTGTGTCACTGGTAGAGAGTAACACAGGACACCAGCTTAATTCTGAATTTCAGGTAAACAATACCTAATCTTTAGTATAAAACATCCTGAATATGGCATGGAACACATTTATACTAGAAGGTTATTCACTATTTATCTGAAATCCAAACTTAAGTGGATCTCCTGTACTTTTATTTGCCAGATCTAGGGAACCCATTTCTGGCCAATCCAGGGTCTTCCACATCCAGTACCCTCACCCCTGAAAGTACTAAACATTACCGAGTGCCATTTAGAGCCTGTTCTATGCTAATGGTTAGTGTATGTCTCCACTAACACTCATGACCACCCCACAAAGTTCACAGCAGCATTACCCCCATTTTTCAGACAAGATGACTGAAACTTAGGAGGTTTGATGCTTAAGATCAAATCCTGTTGCTGGTAAATGGCAGGGGTGTGAATCCAGCTCCACTGTCCCAGAGGTCATGGAAGGATGCTGACAACTTCGTGGGCTTTTTTTTCCTTCCTATCTAGTCCAACCTGAGGCCCCATAGGGTTTCCTCCACAGGTCTGGTAGTCTTCAAAGGGGTGCCCAGCCCAGCTGGCCAAATCACCCCTGGACTCCCCGGCCACCCTCATCCACAGTGACAGGCTCTCTGCCAGCCAACACCCTGGCAGGCCTTGCAACAGCCCCAGAAGCTCCTTCCTCTCCCAGCCAAGGCCCTCACACTGAGGGGACACATCATGCCCTGTGGAGGGCAGAGGCTTCAGGGGCTCCCTCAGGGTCCGGATGAAGACACAGCTTGGAGCTGGGCCTTCAAGGCCCCACATCTCTCACAGGTGAATCACAGTGCTTCTCCTGTCTAGGATGCCTCTCTTGGTCTTTTCCATAGGGCCTACCCCAATCCAGCCACCCAGAGGCTTCCAGAATGTTCCCAGAGAGCTCCCTGGGACCAGCCCTCCCACACACATCTGTCTCATCTCTAATGCTTAGTCTTACATCATTTCTTTGTTCACTTCCTAAGCACACCATTTATCTCATGCAAAGTGCTCCAAAAACTCCCTTTTACTTAGCCAACAAACACCTATTCATTGCTAATCCCCTTTTAAGCCATTTTCTCTGTAAGCTTTCTGACTCCTTGCTTATGCAAAAACAGAATTGACTTCTGCCTCTTTGGCATCTACAGACTTTGAGTCAGTGTCTGCTGTGCTGACTTTCACAAGGTGATGTCACACAGCGGCCTCTCCTGTGACGAGCAGGCCCTTGAGGACCACATCTGGTCCTTAGTTTTCTTATCATTCCGAGACTTACAGGAAGATGGTGGAGTGGTAAGTAGCAGAAAAAGAGCCTCTCTGAGAGTGCCATCCAGACACTGGAATAGAGCACCTTGAGGAAGACAAGGAGGAAAGTGGGTTCCCTGGACCCAAGAAGGATCTGAAGCAAGAAGTAAAGTCCATGGAGACAGCAAAAAGAGAAACTTCAACAAAGAAGGAGGAAGTAGCCGACAGCACTTTCTCCCTGAGAAAGGACTCACCGTGCAAGAGGAGCAGTTCAAACCTGCAGACACATGGCGATGGCTGGCCATCCCAGAGGCCTCCACACGGAGACACAGCGGTAGAAGGCAGCAGTGGACGGGAAGGACTGCACTAGCTAGGGTAAGTGCTGAGGGCTCAGTCATGCAGTGGGAGAGGCCTGGCTGAGCTCAAAACTCAGAACAACTGCAGGGTCCATCTAACGACTCTCAGGTGAGTTCAAGCCCATAGAAGTTATGTGGACAGGCAGGCCGAATGGGTCTGGTCCCCATCTCACAGCCAGAAATCAGCCTGCACTTCAGGGGAAATAAATGTGCACTGCTGGCCCACTGGGACAAATCACCCGGATTCTGTCTACCTGGAAGGAGACTTATTGTTCTGTCTCTTGTTTTTTATTTTTTTTTCTCCTTCATTGTTTGATCTTGTTTTTGTTTTTGGATTTTTTTTTTTTGAGACTTTTAAAATTTTATTTAAAGAGAAAAAACAAAAAAGAAAACACCCAAACAAAACAGAAAAAGGGTAGCAACAATACAGAATTCCAAGGCAAAAAAATGAAAGAACCACAATAACAACAACAAAACAAAAACACTAAGAAATCGCCACTTGATAGGTTACATACTGTCATCATTGGAAATAGTTGTTCAAGTTACAAAATTAAAGCACACAAAGTAGACATTCAACCAGTAAGACTATTAACAGTTCTGCTCAACAATCCAACAAAAACAGTAATGTGGTCATCTTATCTTAAACACTTAAACATACATTCAGTTATATCCTTTAGAGCACTTTCTTTTTCCCTCTTTTATATATATATATATGTTTTTATATTTTATTTTAAAGGGGGTAAAATTAAACACAACAAAACAGAACAGAATGGGACATAAGAAAGCATAAATTTCAAAGCTATACAACCACGGATCTTCACTATCTGTCATATTGTCTCTTGTTTTCTTCCAAATGGTTGTCCATATCTTTGCATATGGGGAGCTCATACTAAATACCATAGCCAATTTTTTCACAAGATGTGTAGTTAACTGGCTCCCACTTGCTAAGGGGGGGGACATGGGACAGGACGACATGAGATGTCTGATTCTCAGCCTGCCCATCGGCAGGATTACAGCCGCCCCCCAGAGAGGGGAGGAGTTCCTTGTTCTCCCGGCACCACGAGTCAACTGCATGGTGCAGGTCCCAAGGCACCAGGGTCTCTCTCCTTCAGGTCGCTGAAAGTCGGCCACACTCACAGCCGTCCCCCAGAGAGGGGAAGAGTTCCTTGTTCTCCTGGCACCCCGAGTCAACCACACGGTGCAGGTCCCAACGCACCAGAATCTCTCTCCTTCAGGTCGCCAAAAGTCTGCCACACTCACAGCTGCCCCCCAGAGAGGGGTGGAGCCCCCTGTTCTCCCGGCACCCTGAGTCAACCGCACAGTGCAGGTCTCGACACACCAGGGTCTCTCTCCTTCAGGCCGCCGAAAGTCTGCCACACTCTCAGCCGCCGCCCAGAGAGGGGAGGAGTTCCTTGTTCTCACGGTATCCCGAGTCAACCGCATGGTGCAGGTCCCAAGGCGCCAGAATCTCACCCCTGCAGGCCCCCCAAAGTCCACCATACTCACCTGCTATTTCTTTCTGATGAATTGACCATTCCATTTCCAAAGTTCTGAAATGGCCATCAGACCACAGAAAGAATTCTCTTTAGGCTCCTGTTTGAAACCAGCAGCTACAGCAATCTGCTGGCCTTGCTTCAGGGCCATTTGATCTTGTTTTTATATGAGTGTAAACATGGTTTCTAGCTTCTTTGTGTTGTTTTTGTTTTTTGGTAGCAGAGACTGAACTCATGACCTCGTGCTTACCAGGGAGGTGTTGTGTCACTGAGCTATATCTCCAGCCCCCTTTGAGGTGCTGTTCTGTTCTTCCTTTCTTCCTTCTCTCCTTCCCTCCTGTCTTGTGTACCAGCTTCACAAAGTTTGTGTGATCCCCCTTTGTCCTCCAGCCTTCTTCTAATCTCTTCCTCATCTTCTATTTCTCTATTCACTCCCTAACCTTTTAAAAAATTTTTCCCCTGAGGGTAAAACTGGCATGTTAAGGACTTATTTACTGCACATACTTTTCTGGTTTGTTCTGGATTTTGTTATATAACCACAATTCTGTTCACATGGTTAAAGGTGACAAATTAATGGTTACCTCAAATTTGCCATTTCCTAGGCTGTACTTTATGCGACTGTTATTGCTGATTGTACCACTTTAGCCAAAGTGACATAATTATTCTAACCAGCTGTTATTTCTGGTATTCCACGACTAAGATTGCCTAAGGGTCATAGAAAATACTGTGGGCCAGTGCCAAAGAAACAAGGGCTGGGCCACACAGGCAGCAACTTCTCATCAACAAATTGAACAGGCAGTCTTGCAACAGACTCAAAACCCAAAAACCAACTACACCTGGAAGACACCGGTGAGACGTAATCATTTCCTAAGGGTTCTAAATACTAGCAATAAAGCAACTCACCGTAGGCAACTTACAAGTACCAACCAGGAAGGGAGGAAGGGAGGAAGGGAGGAAGGGAGAAATGGAGGAAGGAGGGGGAGGGAAGGAGAAAAAAAAAAGACAGACAACACAAACCAGGTGCAAACCTGGACATTCAGTTCATTGAAGGCAAACCCAGGGGGGAATGAGGTGGGACAATTTGAAAGCCACCCACATGAAGTGGCCTCTCTGAAGTGGTGACAACAAAGCAAATGAATGAGGCTCTAGTTTTCTTATCATTCCAAAATGATGTGAGTGTTACTGATGATGTGAGGAGTTAGCTGCCATAGCTGCACAGTGAAGTTTTCTTAATCCTCTGTCTGCCTTTGAGGCACTGCCGAATGCAAGCAATGGGGGCAGACGCCCACGGCACACAAGCTCAAAGTGAGAGGCCTTTGCTGTTCCCTCTTGAGTGGTCTTTTTCTCTGCAGGTGTGTGCCACACTCCTTGGGGCTGTCAGGCCCTGGCAACACTCCTTAATAGGGGCCCAGTGATAGTGAGACAGACATACAGGAGAAGAAGAGACAGAAGGGCCACAGCTGGACACTAGGATCCACTCTCCATGGGGCCCACCTGCCCCATGCTTCTTCCTTTCATACAATGGACAAAGGGCACCAAGGAAATGGAATCACCTAAAGATGACCCAACTGAGGCCTTGCAGAAGTAAGTCCCAAAGGAATCCCCAAGAGACAAGAAGACTGGTAAGGAACAAGCAGATTATTCTCTCCTCTGGCAACAGAATGGCATCAAGGTAGCCCACTTCTAGCAAGGACCCAGAAAAAACTAGGGATGGTGGTAGAAGCCTGCTATCCTTGCTGTTCAAGAGGCTGAGGCAGGAGGGTTTCAAGTTTGCCTCAAACTTTAGTAATATCCTGCTCAAAGTATCTTAGTCAGTTTCATAATCATTGGGAAAAACACCCAACACTTGCAACTTAAAGGAGGCGAGGTTTAGTGTGGAACACATTTTAGCCTATAGTCAACCAGCTCCAGGGCAGGACAGCATGGCCCAGGGGCATGGTGGAGGAACAGCTGCTCACTGCATGGCATCCAGCAAGCAGTGAGTGAAGAGAGGAGCCAGGTGCACCCTTCCCGCCATGGCCTCAGTGACCCACCTCTTCTAACAACAGCACATTTAGCTACCTTCTAAAGCTACCTTTACCCAACTTCTAAGAGCATATTTAGCTATAAACCTGACCCTTAAAAGACGCACGCTCATCTCTTTATGCAAAAGGCATTTATCCATCTCCAAGAGTTGCCAAAGTGTTGAGAGTTCCAGCACTACTGAAAAGTTCAAAATTTCCCCTGAAACTTTAGGCAAACTCTTAGCTGTGAGCCTCTAAAACTAAAAGAGAAAGTTAAACACTGACAACATACAATGGCACAAGATAAACATTTCCATTCCAAGAGAGAGGAAGAGGGAGATAGAAATAAACAGAGGGACTGAAAGGAGGGGAGGAGAATAGGGAAAAAAGCAGTAAGACAGACCATGTACAGGTACAAATTCCCTATGAAAGAAAGAAAGAAAGAAAGAAAGAAAGAAAGAAAGAAAGAAAGCTCTAAACCCAACAGAGCAAACATTAAACCCCATAGTTCCATGTCCAGAATCCAGGGCAAGCTTTGGTGAGCTGTGAATTCCAAAGACCTTGGGTACTGCCAGCAGTTATAGCTCCTACAACTTCTCTTGGTCTGGCTTTGCTCACTCCTTGCAGTTTTCCTCAGATGATCCATGTTTTTGGCTTCTCCAACTTTCTGGGGTCTCCACTGCATTTTCGGCTTCACTCTCACAGCTTCACACACTGCCCTCTCAGGGGCACACTGCCTAGCCTCTCAGACCTTCTACTAAAATTTGGGTAGAAGCCTGACCTCACAACTCTTCCATTCTGCATGCCTGTAAAACCAGCACCACA
This sequence comes from Dolichotis patagonum, assembly GCA_004027295.1. Taxonomy (NCBI): domain Eukaryota; kingdom Metazoa; phylum Chordata; class Mammalia; order Rodentia; family Caviidae; genus Dolichotis; species Dolichotis patagonum. The sequence goes on from PVJX010022698.1 coordinate 26,595, forward strand.
TGGATGATGCCAAGGTCTGCTACCATTTCAAACAGTAGCCAGTCCCCCTTGGGTTATGGCTGCAGAGGCCTCTGAGTGCCTCAATGGGTGGATGACTACTGTGAACTGAATCGCAAAAAACTAAATTCCTTAGTGGTACAAGATAACCTGCCCTGGTATCAGTGGACTGATTCATTGAAAAGTATAGTGTCTCCATGATCCAATCATTTCCAAAAGCTCCATGTATGAGCACATGAGGCTTTGGGAAAACAACTAGATTTAAACCATAACACAAAGTTAAAAAAAAAAAATTAAGGCTTACGCTACATCTCAGCAGTGAGCACTTGCCTAGCATGTACAAGGCCCTAATTTCAATCCCCAATATTGCTAACAAACAGTCAAATAACCCAGAAGAGGACAGAGTAGACGTCACAGAGCCTTCTCTTCATACATAAAAGAAGAATTTTTCTGTTGAAAGAGAAATCACAACAGATGGCTTGGGTCTAGAGCCATCAAGAGCCAGATGGAGTGCTCAGTTCCAGCACCCCATGCCCAGGTCACCCCAGCCCTCAAGTCCTCAACTAGCAGGTATACTGGCCTTCCCTTTACAACCCCAAGGGCAAGGGAACAGCAGGAAAGAGTTAAAACAGCATCATCTAACAGACTTCTGACTGGGAGGCATCATAATAAATATATCTCCTACAGTCCAGCTCTCAGGGCCATTTCTCTGCTTCTGGCAACAGCCCACTCACCTATTCCACAGCCCACTCACCTTTGGAAGTTCTTGCTTCTATACTCACCCCCAGCCATGCCACTCTTGGGAAGCACTAATTCCTCTGTCCAAGTGCCTTAAAGCAATTTGTTCACACCAGTATCTCAACCGTCAATGGTAAGGATGGGTCTGTTCTGCAAACCTGGGCTCCTTCAGGGACAGACCCTGGTTTAAGGGCCACCTCCCTCCCTTTCTTCTACTGGGAATTGTACTCCACAGTGAGCTTGCATTCCTAGCCTTGTTTGTTTATTTGTTTGTTTGTTTTTTATTTTGAGAAAAGATCTCACTAAGTTGCTAAATTGCCCGGGCTGGGTTCAAGTTTGTGATCTTCCTGTCTTGGTCTCTTAAGAGTGCTGGGATTATAGGCATGCACCACTATGTCCATCTCTTGTTGGCCCTGTTCCCCTGCCACTGGACATGGATCTGGAAGACACAAATGCTCAAAGGATGGTCTACTGGGAAAAAACCAAGATACAAGGGAAGCCCCTCCCTGACTGCCTTTCCTGGGAACCACTGACAAACCTCACCATTCATTTTCAATCTTACTCTTCTCTGGAAAGCAAATGTCCAATTCCAGCTTGCTGCATACAGCTCAAGGCATGTGCTGACACAAGTGCCCCCAACAAGCTGCCCTGCCCTGGCCTTCATGGTAGGAACCCTGGCCTTCATGGTCCAGGTCCAAGATGTGCTGCTCTGAGACCCTGGACAAGTTTACCTCCCTGACCATCCTTCTCCATCTACAGAATGTGATACGGGCAATGCTAATATTTTACTGAAGATTCTCTCAATTGGTGGCCTGTGAGGAAAATCTACCTTGCAAATGTATTTTGTTGACCTGCACATTATGTAAAACTTGCTTATTTCCAACTTATTTAAATAAGCATAAAAGTGGTCAACACTGGTTCATTTTCTCTTGTGGCACACCTGGCTGAAGCTGAGCAGGGCATGCACTAGTTTGCCATAATCCTTACCACTCCCTATCCCTTAGGCCCCATCTGTCACTCATTATTCACACGCTAGACCCCTAGGCATTTGCGTTTATAACCCCTGATCTTTAGTTCCCAACCTTGGCTGCTAGCACTTTAGAAAGACCAGTGTGGGTACTAACAAACACCTAAGGCCCAGGACCACACACAGTTTCATCTGGGCTTGGGGTAGAGCTAAGACAACAGCACTTGTAGAAACGCTTCTCAGATGATACCACTGTAAGCCAGGGCTGTGAGCTACTGGTCCAAGGAGCTCACCGCTATGGGGACCCACCTCACCTGTGTAAAGAAGCATTTGCCAGGAAAGAAAAGAAGGGAGAAGCAGGCCAGGTTACAGCACCCATAGGTGCCTCTGGGAAACACGTCACCTCCATCCTTCCCCACTGATAGGACTTCAGCTTTTCAGGCACAAAAAGAGCTCTAAGAGCATCACTCAGAAATGACCACCCAGACCTGCCCTCCTTGCCCTTCTGTGCACCACCTGGGTGGAGGCCTTCCCAGGCCATGCCAGGGCCCCCTCCTGCACCACTGTATAAGTTCCCTCCTTCCTTGCCAGTTCATGCCTTCCTCTCCTCTCTGGGCACTGGTCCATGCACAGATCTCCTTAAGGAAACCCATTGTTATGGTTTATATTTAGATGTCCCCTCAAAGCCTCAAGTGCTCATAGGTGGGGATTTAGGGAGGCGACTGAATCATGGGTGTCTAAAACTTGTGAGTGGATTAGTCCACTGGTGAGTTTATAGCTAAATGTGACATTGGGAGATGAAGCCTGGTGTGGGGGGGTGGGTCACTGAGGCGTGACCCGGAAGGGTCTATCTCCCTCCTCCTCCCTTGATCTCTCTCACTCTCTGCTTCCTGCCTGCTGCATCATAAGCTCTTTCTCCTTTCCATGCTGCCACGCTGCCCTGCCTTGGAGCCAAATGACTATAGACTGAAACCTCTACAAACTGAAACCTCCACAAACTGTGAACAAAATAAATCTCTCCTTCCTCAAGTTGTGGGTGTTAGGTATTTTGTCCCAATGATGAAGAAAGTAACTAAGACACATGCCCAGTCTAAAATCAGCTGTCTGCAACAGGCTTGCTTAGGTGGCTCATGCACCATCAGCACTTTGTTTCTCTAAATAGGATCTTAGACCTTGTTCCTACCCCTAGCAGATAGGAAATGCCAAAAGGGGGGAAATACTTCTGTTACTTCCTGTGCCCTCTGCATTTCTCCTGTTCCATCAGTTTACAAACATACACAACTGCCCAAGCTTCAGCTCCCTCCATGGGTGGCAGAGGGATGGATGGACTGCTGTGTAGAGAAGGGAGCAGGCACTAAGCAGTTCCATCCAGAGAAACCATTTCAACAGACTCCACAATGCCCACCTGCTGACCTCTTTATCTATGTCTGTGCCAGGCACCCACATCCACCTGCTGTGTGTGCCCAGAGCTAAAATGTCGGTGTTGCTGGCATGGCTCACTCCTAAGCTCAGAAAGCAGCACAGGAGGACAACACCAGCTTGAAGATGAGAAGGGGATCATTCAAGGCTACCGAGAGTTAACTGTTCATGGGCCTCAGGATGCAAACACCCTGCTGGCCTGATCAGACAAGAGATGCAACCCAGGACTCATCCAGAGTCTTGACCCTTGATCAGTCAGATTCACAGCCAGCTGAGGCTGCCCTCAGCTGACACAGAGGTTTCCAGGCTGCACGAAGGACACAGAGCTAGCTACCTAGAGATACCTAGATAGGCTAGCTATCTTCAAAGCCTACCTCTGGGAATGAGTCCAAGTGCTGGTGACATGTCCTAACACAGCATCAGGGCCACACCCTCTTGGACTGAGCTGAGCAGGGCCTACCTCGGAGCTGACTGAAGGTGGTCATGAACTTGCTGGTGAGGGACTTGAGCTCGTTGTTAGCCAG
>PVJX010022699.1:0-30162 GCA_004027295.1 Dolichotis patagonum
AGATTGCAACACCTTCTGGCCTCAGGAGGAAGGGGAAGCTCCCCCAGAGTCCTGGGAGTCAAGTTGTGGGATTTCTACCCAGTAGAAAGAAGCAGCATCTTTTCCTGCCTGTTGGCTGCTCATGGGTGGGGCTGGAGAGGCAAGAAGAGATGTCCATGAGGAAGGGTCTCCCTGAAGTGAGGAAGGAGTTCAGGCCCCTGCATGCTGAAGTTGTCATCAGATACCTGTGTGACCTCAAGCAATTGCCCATCACCTCTGTGGACCTCACTCTCCTTGTTGCCCATTTAAGTGTGACAGAGGGAAACAAAGGTTCCTGCCTTTGTCCTGCCTGTGTCCTCAGATGTCCCAGGCCACCCCTGCCTGTGCAAGTCATGAGTCTGGTTTCTGAGAATGAGAACCTATCTCTCTCCAGAAATATCACCTTCATTCACCTGGGGAACTTTGAAGATGGGTTTAATCATTGCAGCTATTTCCATGGTAGTATTCTAGGACCTGCTTCTATTCCACATTATAAATACCTCTTAGCACTGTGCATGTGTCACAGTTCCATCCCAGCTACCACCTTAACCATATTTGAGCATCTGTGAATTATAAATGATTTTAATCCCAGTCTCTTGTAAGCACAATAACCTCAAATTTCTGTCCTCCAAACTTTCCCATTCTGACCCTAGTTTTGTAGTGTGCTTTTTACCTTTCTTGCCAGTTCTTGTTTGTCACTATTGTATTAGTATTTTGGAAGAAGGGCACACAAGGTGGGTTTTATTTATTTATTAAATTAAAAAACCACCTTTATGGTTTTACCTCAATAACATATCTAATTTGTAATCATTATAAAAGTTCAAGTTGGGCAGGGGATTTAGCTCAGCGGCATAAGCACCTGCCTTGCAAGCGTGCTGTCATGAGTTTGATCCCTGGTACAAAAAAAAAGTTCAAGTCATATAACAAAGTAGGTAAAAGAAAGCAAAATTTCCTTAAGGCCCTACCCACCAGAGATGGCCACCATGAACACTGAATTCCTTTGCCCTGGCAGTTTTTTATTATTTCACATATACAATGTTCACCGAAAGGTGATCATGTTATACATATTTTTAATTGCAATCATTTTTTTCCTCTTTTTCTTTTGTTCTTGCTGGCTAACCTACCCTCAGCTCCAGCTAGATCCTTGGCTCACCAAATCTTTAAGATGCATATTTTTTAATCTTCTAATTATGTCTATTATAAAACATTTCCTTATATCTATATCAGGGAATATTTTTTAACCATTCAAAATACTGAATTAAATATGTACCAGATGACTTGGAGCAATTCCCAGGAAGTATTGTTGAGAGAAAAAGGCAAGATACAAGAAAACATGTCTCATGTGGTGCTGTTTAGTAGGGGGAATACTGACATCCCCATATGTCCCTGTGCATGTGAGTCCAGGCAAGACTGGATGGATGGAAGGGACTTTGGCAGTCTGCACCCTCAACTATCACACAGGTTATCTGAGGTGAAGGTAGGGTGCTGAAGGAGAAAGGAGGAGAAAGAAAGAGACAGAACTGAGCAAAAAGGAAAAGAAAAAGTGCATTTGGAGAAGTGTATATGTGACTACTTGATTTATGCATTTACATAGAGCTATGTATATTGGTGGGCATATGCATAAAGAAATACATTTTTAAAAAATTTTTATAGCAAAGAATGCATGCATATCACCCCCCAAGAAATTCTGGTATGTAATAAAAATCCAAATGCATTAAATGGAGAAGAGAGATCTCAAAACAAACTAAGGGTTTCCTGAGAAGCATTTTCAACTGGCTTGCTCTTCAGAGGCAGACAGGTGCCTGGCTCTGATAATGCTAGAAAGTGACTTTTCTCAACCAAGCCTTAGTTCTGCCTTCTATGAAATGGGAGGGTGATGCCAGAGCTGTTAAGGAGATTCAAACATGCAAGGCCCTGGCTTTTGGTAAGAAGCCAAATGTTTTCTCATCCAGGTCTGGAAGTGTAGCTCAATGGTAAAGTATGTGCTTAAGAATAGTTGAGACCCTGGTTCACCCCTGTTCCAAAGCAAAAGATCATATAAAATATGGCTTGAGTTCTTACTGTTTGGCACATCTTTTCTATTACTGCATTCCTGAAGTCACTAGCCAGTACCAAAAACACTTTTTTTTCTCTTTCTTCTTTCTTTCTTTCTTTCTTTCATTTTTTTAAATTTTATTTTTTACAGTGTGTATCTGTCAACCTATTGATCACATTCATCATAAGGAATTTGTATCTGTACCTAATACATCTTGAGTCTTCTTTTTACCTCATTCCCATTTACAGAAGTTTTGTTTCCGTTTTGTGCTTCTATTCTTTTTTCCTTTTCCCTTCCTTCCTTTCCCCCTCCATCTCCCTTGCTCCCCTTCCCAGTTGAACATTTTCTTCCATCTTCCCAATATCTATCCTCCATAATGCTCCTTATTTATCTTTTGGGTTTCTCACACTAGAGAAACAATGCAATATTTAAACTTGTGTTTCCAATTTATTTTGCTTATGATTATGGTCCCAAGGTAGGACTGCTATTTTCAATCATACTAGAATCTGATGTGGGAAGAACCCATAGCAATTGTTCCTTCCAACCTAGGAAGCAAGAAGCAGGGAGACCAGTTAGAATGCCCTCAGTATTCTCCAAGCAGATGATGGTAATGACTTGAACCAGAGCAGGATAGGAAGTGAGATACTGGGTAGTTTTTCAAGTGACCTGATTCTGGATCCAGGTTGAACAGCTTTCTTCATAAATAGAAAATAGAGGTGTGGATGACAAGAAAAGAAGCAGGAAAATGAAGGAACAGTAGAAAGGATGTGATGTCACTCCACTGTAAATTTTAAAGTGGACACGAGATTCACATTTTAAAGCCAGTAGTTCCCAGGCTCAATATCCTGGGCTGGAATCCCAGGAAGGAATTATTTATGGATGACCAGGATCTTTAGGGAAGTATGTGACCCTGAACACCCTTCTCTCCCACTCTCCACCAGGTACTTCTTTAACTGCGACTGCCTCATCCCTCTCAAGAGGAAGAAGAAGTACTTCAAGGTGTTTGAGGTTACCAAGACAACAGAGAGCTTCGCCAGCAAGATCCAGAGCTTGGTCCCTGTCAAGTACGAGGTCATCGTGACTACGGGCTATGAGCCAGGGGCGGGCACTGATGCCAATGTCTTTGTGACCATCTTTGGGGCCAATGGGGACACAGGCAAGAGGGAGCTGAAGCAGAAAATGTGCAACCTCTTTGAGCGGGGCAGCACTGACCGCTTCTTCCTGGAGACGCTGGAGCTAGGGGAGCTGCGCAAGGTGCGACTAGAACATGACGGCAGTGGCTATTACTCGGGCTGGCTGGTGGACAAGGTGGAGGTTACCAACACCAGCACTGGGGTGGCCACTATCTTCACCTGTGGAAGGTGGCTGGACAAGAACAGGGGGGATGGACTTACTTGGAGAGACCTCTTCCCTTCTGTGTGAGAGGCAAGGGCTTGGCCACACCTTCCTGCCTGCACCTTGGTGTTCAGCATCCCTTTCCTGAGACTTGCAGGGGCAAGGACCAGGGACCAGCAGTCCATTGAGAACCTCCTGACCTTTCAGAGCCAACTACTTGTGTGGGTGATTATCTGTGGGGTTCTGCTCCCAATCTGTTGAGCATACAAGAATCGTAATCAGCATGTATCATACTCTGTGACTGCTCAAAAGTATCCTATTGCATTTCCTTTCCGTATAATAAGAGTGGTGACCAGGATGGATGGAAAATTGGGGCTTCTTTCCCAGGGGAGAGAAGTGGAGAAGGAGAGGCCATCAACATAGTGTATTTCAAGCAAAACCTAATTAACACTTTTTTTCCCAAAAAGCCAGGCTAATTATTATCAACCACACCCCACAAAGGACTCATCATAGCATCTGCTCACCGACAAATGTAAACTTTTCCCTTGAGTCAATAAATGTGGCAAATGGAGAAAAATATCAAGAGGAAGTGTTTTGGGAGATTTATGAGCCTGTGGGAAGTACATAATTTTTCTGCCACTGTAAAGTGAACACATGGGTAAGGAGCTTCTGGTTAGTGTAGTCTATGCTAATGCAACTGAGATAGGCACAAGGTTAGATGGAGGTGGCACCTGGAACAGCCCAGCCTCTACTAGTGTGAGCTGAGAGAGCTAGTTTACCCATGATGCCTGTGGTTCCCTAAGGACAGATTTGAACTGAAAGCAGAGGTGATCAGAGACAAAACAAAGACATGGTCTCTGCCCTCATGAAAGACATGACCTTGATGGATAAAGCATAGGAAACACATACTTGTGCATGCACAAGGATCCACATACATACGCACACGTACATTCACATATGCACCCACATACATGTATACACAGATGGAACACATGTGTACACATACTCTCCCTGGTCAACTGTCACAGGCCCAGGCAAAACTCAGGCAGAGCTCAGTCTCTGACTTCTGATTTCCTGCGGACAGCAGGGCAGCAGGAATGAGAGCAATGTGGGGAGTCTCCCTCCAGTAAGATACCAGTTCTAGCTTCTGGAGCCCAGCAGTGCTACCTGGGCTCTCTACCCTAGACTGATCTATACTCTCAGAGAGGCTCTGTGACTCTGGAGACAAGATCAAGGAACTCTTAGGGTTCTCCTGGGGAGCTGAAATGCACAGGTTCCAAGGACAGCCTACTTGGCCTGCATCCCAGCTCTGCCTCTCAGCAGCCCTGACACCTGGGGCACATTATTTCATTGCTGAAAGTGATGGTCCCAAACTCTCTGCATGCCAATAGGTAATAGAAAGTCTAACACTTGATGTCACAAAATCTGTTTCTAGTCTATGACTCAATGTCCAGTGCAAATAAAAAGATCAAAACATCAAATTAAAATGAGCCTCCTCCCAGCCTACAGCTCAACCCTGCAGGGAGGGAGGGCTGAGACTGTAAATGTGTGTGTAAGTGGGGTAAATGAGAATATGTATGTTCAAGTGCATGAACATGTGTACACTAAGTGTGTGAGGCAGCCTCACCTCTTCCCCCTGCCTTGCCCTACTCCCCTGTCCCCCTACCTGCCTCCCAGTTTCTGACTCCCCTAGGGCAGGCCCAGAGGTGAAGGATGAGGAATATTCCAATTCTGTGTGCCATTACAGTTGGATACCAGACAGAATCTTTTTGGAAATGAGATCATGCCAAATACTGGCAGGACACAATATTTTGCACAGGTGAAGCTTTATGGGGATGGAGAATTTAGCTTAATGGGCCTTCAACTGAAGGGAACCAGCTTTGACTGAGAGAGTGAGTGACCAAGGTGCTCAAAGAACAGAGAGCTTTTATTGATTTCCTGGGGAGTGGTTGCAAAGCCCAGTAATTTCCATAGGCCAGTGGAAGCATCCTAAAAGAAATTTCCTCTTGCGACCACTAGGTGGTCAGGGGCACCACGTTCTAGGAATTTCTGGGTTAGACTTACAGTTGGTACCATCATCCTGTATGAGTATTTTGGCCTTGTAGTTTGGTCTGGGCCTTATGGTAAGGATGAAAAACTTTAGGAGCTTGGACTGTTGGAGTTTCTGAAGAAGCACAAGGATGGGCCGGGGATTTAGCTCAGTGGCTTAAGTGCCTGCTTTGCAAGCGCAAGGTCGTGAGTTCGATCCCCGGTACCAAAAAAAAAAAAAAAAAGAAGCACAAGGATGAGGGCAGAAAAAGTGGGCGAGAGAAAGAAAAAGAAAAGAAAGCGTATATCAACTCCAAGAGGCAATAGGCCAAATTATCCCTGTAGTTTGGACAAAACATTTTTCAAATGATCAATATATGTATATATGAAATCCATAGCATCTGACCCAAGAGCTAAGACAGCAAAAGGGACAGACATAAATGTAGATAGAGATGCCATCTTAGTCACTTGTCCTATCTCTGTAGGTTTAAGCAAAGGATCAGTGTTTTTAGCAAAAGTGGCCTTCTAGTCCCCCAAAAGAAATCTAGGCAACTAAGCATTAGAGGTGTTGTCTACGGCAAAATTAGTGGGAAACATAAAATGTATTACACAGCTGTGTGATCTCCAAAATTAGTGATTTTTAGCTCAGGCAACTGAAACTAGAGGTCTGATTCAGGATTTTTTTTTTCAGTAACAATTCCGTCATCTTGTGCAAACATTTTCCTTGTGTGCTTTTATCAAGATGTCACACAATGAGTCTGATGAAAAAGCACAAGACTAGAGAAGCAACATGCCATGCTAACAAGGGTAATAGCTGCATTCAGAGTTGATTTTGTTGGCCTGGCTTTTTGCTCCATGATAGTGGTCCCTAACAGTTTCGTTTGATGTCTTTCTTTCTGGACTTGGTAGGCATTTGGGTCATGAGCATTTCCAAGGATTTGGGCCTCCATGCTAACTTCATGGTTAGGCTCCAGGATGCTCTATAAAAGGCCCTGACATCCTTTGCGCTGAGAAACTTTGGGTATTTAGGCTTCTCATCTCTCTGCCCTCAGTTGCCAGCCCATCTCTCATCTGGCTGGTTTCTCCAGATGCAACAGGCCACTGTGTCAGCTCAGGTGGATCCATGTGTTCTCCACACAGCCCTACTAAACTCCTGTCACTACCCTTGGATAAAAGAGTAGCCAAAAGTTCCCTGACAGCTTTCTTTCCCTCATATCCACTGCTCCACCCCACCTCTCCATGCCTCATTACAACCAGGAGGAGGGTGCTCAGCTCAGAGTACAAACCAATTTTCGGCCACGTCCTTCTGGCAAAACCTGCACAGTGGTATCACTGCAGAATATGGCATCTGTTGTTTCTTGATTTAACCAAAAGTAGTACAGGAAGAGCCCCAAATTCTTTTCCTGCTACCAGTGCATTTAATAAATGCTGGCCTGCTGTTTCTGGGCAGAGTACTGTGTGCCTTTAGTCAGTTTTCTTGCATTCCTTGCCTGCTCTGGTCTCTGTTTTCCTCACAGAGTTTTTCAGGATCTGATGGAGCTATTACTGTGAAAGCTTCGTTAGAAAATTGTCTTTCCTCATTATTACCCATCGGGCCCCTCCCACCTTCCATCCCTCTACCTGAGTCTCTAGATTTCTGCAACTTGGGCCACATCTATTTTGGGCTAGTTGTCCACAGCTCCAAGCCCAGTACTCTATGCTCCAACAATGACACATTCACACTCCTCAGCTGGAACTCTCCACCCCTCCATTTCTCTCCACCCCTCCATTTCACTAAGCCCTATGCTTCACAGTTTTTGAGTTTCAGCTCAAGGTCTCTACTTGTTGCCAGGAAGTTGCCCTTATCACCCCACCAAGACAGTTAGGAGCCCTTCCCCATGCACATCTAGGAGAGGTGTGTTGGGATTGAGTGCCTCTCCAACAGGATCTTAAGAAGGGCTAGGTCTGATTCATCTTTGTAACTCCAGCATTTACCACAAGTCCCAGTATATAGTGCATGTATGAAACATATATGCATTGGAGGATGGAGGGAGGGAGGGAAGGAGGGAGGTTGGATGGGTTGGAGGGTGGATGGGTGTATGGATGGGGAGGTGGTTGGATAGTTCGATGGGTGAGTAGATGAGCGGGTAGGTGGATGTGTATAGACAGATGAGTCTATTTCAGGATTTGAAATACCTTCTCTGATGAAATTCATCATAGCTCAAGGTTGTGGCATCACCAAATCTCAACATCTCTGTTTAGAATACTTGTAAGAGCTAACTTTTTTTGATACCTGAACTATTTTCCAAGAATTCCTTCCTAGCCAGTCTGGGTCATTTCTCCAGAGGCCTAGTGCCTAAAATTCTAGCAGCCTATCTCTCCTTTAATGGAATTTCCAAGTTCATGAACCCCAGATTTCAAATTCTTTTCAAGTCGTGCATGTTATATATTAGGTGATAATTAGCTTGAGCTTACTCTTGGGGTGCATGGATGAGATTATTCAGGATTCCTCAGGAAGTATCTATACACTCTCAGGGAATGAGGAAGGGTAACACTAGTAGTCCTGGTCCAACACAGAGCCATTCACTAGAAGTCACTCCTTGTCATCCATCTTTCAATAAATATTTTTTGAGCATCTGCCATATGCCAAGCAATGCTGGGCACACAGAGGCAAGCAAAAGATACAAAAATCCTGGCCTCATGGAATTTATATTCTAACTGTAGGAAAAAGAACAAATAAGTAAGCTTTATGGCATGTTTGATAGAAATCTGCAACCCAGAAAATAAAGTTGGGAAATGAGATAGACGGGAGTAGGAAGGTGGTGGCAACTGTAAGTCAAGTGGTGGAAAGTTGACGTTGAGTAAATAAACCTCTAAAGGACAGGATATGATGCTGTGTTGATAATTGAGGGAATAGCATCCCAGGCAAAGGGAAGAGCAAAGGTAAGGCAAGAACACTGGGTGAAGCCAAGGTCAGGGTGGCAGAAGCAGCATGAGCTAGAAAAAGTCAATAGGAAAAGTCAGAACATTGATGAACCCTGTAGGACCTTGTAGACACTTGAAAGTCTCTGCCTTGTGCTCTGAAAGACATGGAAAGTTATTGGAGGCTGTGGGCAGAGAATGGCATCATCTAACTTACTTCTTAACTGGATCACTCAGGCTGCTCTATTGAAAACAAAGGACAGGACAGCATCTGGGTAGAGACTAAAAGACTACAGCAATAGTCTAAGCAAGAGATGAGGGTGGCTCAGAACAGCGTGGTAGAAGTGAAAGTAGCTCAAAGTGGTCAAATTCTGGGTCTATTTTGAAGACAGAGCCACAGGATTTGCTGAAGAGTTGAATAAGAGATCAAGAAAGGAGCTGGTGGTATTGTTAAAATGTTTTAGCCATGCACTTGGAAGGAGAGAGTTGTCATTTCTTGAAATGGAAAAGACTATGAAGGAAGCATGAGCTTGGGGTTTGCTGGTTTTTGTTTTGTAGATGAGGAGAAAGTAGGAGCTTACCATGAACTGTCTCTTAGACATCTGCATAGAGAAGTAGGCATGCAGTTGAATACAAGCCCCATGTTCAGGGGCCTGATGGAGCATCTATGATGACATACTTGGATGAGGGGATTCTCTCAATTTCCCCCACTTTTCTGATCACCTCTGGATACCCATGGTATAGTTCCAAGGGCCAGAGATCATGACTCAGAGTTGCAGGGAAGCTGCATGTGGTAATAGTTGAGGGTTCTGGAGTATGGGTTCAAATCTCACCCTTTCTTCCTAGTTGTGTAACTCTGAGCAAGTCATGGATCCTCCCTGTCCCTCCTTTTCCCCTGAAACCTAAAGATAATCCCAGTAACACAGAGTTCTTGTAAAACTAACTAGATGGTTCATGCAACCAGCTTGACATGGTGCCTAGTGGCTGGAAAGAGATTAGGAGGTGTTAACTGTAGTTGTCCTCGGCCCCAGCCATGTCACTTACTAAGTCAGTGACTAGATACTCTCCTGGTTTCTTCCTTCTTTGTTCTGCTATGGCTCCCTCAAGGACAGGCTCCTAAGGCTGAGCCTTTCAATTTTGGAACCTATGGAAAGTACTATCCCTGTAGAGGGAGAGGTTGCCAGGCAGTTGCTGAAACAACTTCAGCCTCAGGAGTAAGCAGTGAATCTGCTCTAGCAGGGCTAAATCATAGAGGTAGACAATGACTTTGGCATCTTCCCTGCTTCCATTTCCCTGGAAGTCCCTCTACTTGCCTCCATCTTGGCCTCATCTTTTCTGATGCCTCCAGCCCTCCTAATGCTCTTAGCTCTTGCCCTACATCCTTCCCTTAGCCAAAGGCTCCTTGGCCCAAGGAGCCAGCTCTTTCTAGTAACTGATGAGGCTGAAAATGTCCCTTTACGGCATCATGGAAATGTCCTAATCATAGCTCTGTGCTGCAAGCCCAAGAGAAGAAATCTTCCAGCTTGGTCCAAGATGCTGATTCAGTGGCAAACTAAGCTGCTAGCAGATGTGGATGAGACCTTCGGGGCTTTTCTCCAGTTCCCCCCAGGTTCCTCACAGTTCCGAGTGCACCCCACAGAGCTGAGTGCTTTGATCACATTCCCTAGCCTCCTGAAGAATTGCCCCACTCTCTGTCCTAAAGCCATAGCCTCAATCTAGTGTCAGGCAGTGTGGAAGACAGTGTAGTGAGCCTGCGGCCAAATCTCCCGACCCCATTAGGGGCCAGTGTCTTGGAGGGACAAGCTTTCCTGAGAAGCAAGTGTCCGGAGGCACATGCTGGGTTCTCAGGGCACAGGCAAAGACTTTCATGCGACTGCAGTATGCAGCCCCTTATTACCCTCTTTCCTGACCCTACCTCCCTGCCCAGTCTACCTTGAAGCTCTCTAGAGTAGATATTCCCTCTTCTGCATATGGGTTGCACAGTGCATAATTGGTCACCTAACTAGCATGGGAATGGGGGCAACAGAGGTCTCACTGCTCACTGGCTTTGGCCCACTCCCGTCCCCCATTCACAGTTCCTTGGCCCTCCTTTGGAGATTTCTGGGGCCTCTGCTTCTCAGGAAGCTCTCTCCACGTTAGCTCCATGAGCCCTGAGGGGGGTCGGTTTTCTTCTCTCTGTTAATTGCTTTCATCTAATTCCTCCTCTTTCATCTTGCAATACTTTGTTAGCAGCTCTTGTCTCCCAGGCTCCGTGGATTTAAGTGTTGTTTTTGTTTTTTTATTTTTGGGGTCCTTTAGGTAAAACTTCCAGAACAAATGAATTTAATCTTCGAATTTAAATGATGCTATCTCTAATATTTATTTTCTACATTATGGCTTTAGATAAATAAATACATAAATATAAATATGGGTGAAACATCTCCATAACCTGAAATTTCAAAATTCAAAGTGCTCCAAAATCTGAAACATTTTGAGCACTGAAATTCCACACCTGACCTCCTATGATGGGTCACTGTCAAAGGGCAAGTGCACTATAGAACAAATACTGTATAAAACCCTGAAGGGTTGTGTGTGTGCAGTGTATAAGAAACATAGATGAATTTTGCGTTTGGGCTCAAGTTCCACCAGAGAGATCCCCTATATATGCAAACATCCCATAATCTGAAATCTGAAACACTTCTGTCCCAAGTATTTTGGATAAGGGATCCTCAGCCTGTACACATCTAATTGTACTTAATGTTTCATCATAAATTACCTCAAACTCTTAGAACCACAAATTCAGAGAAGTATAAATAAAAACGTGCTTCCAACATATCTGGTTTCACAGAAGATAGTTTTCCCAGAGTGGAATTTTCCAAAGCCAGAAGCACCCAGCTCTGCTGATAGAAATACACAGGACGCAGAACTAAGCCTTTTCTGTGCAGAGGTGACCCCATGTAGTCCATGCTTCCTGCTGTCTGGGAGCAGGAACACAGGGCCACAGGTAACACAGGGCCAGAGCTGGGTTTGCACCAGGCTGTCTGATGCCCTCCATACTTGCAAGATTTCAGATGGCAGTCTGCATGCAGCACTGGAGGAGGAGGACAGGGAGGAAGGAGCATGGTGGTGGGATGGGGCATGGGGAGAGGGACCCAGGGTCTTGGAGAACTCATCATCTATCAGGTTCCATCCCCACCATTTTAAAGAATGCACCTGCTTGTTTGGGCTGAAGACCATCTTTCCCTAGTTTATTGCTAAGTTTATTGCTGGGCAAGTTTATTGCTAAGTCCACTGGCTCAAGGCCAACAGTTCCCTTTTTCATGCTGAGGCTGAATTTGAAGGAGAGGACAGGAGAAAATGGCTTAGGAGTCTTCTGGGAATAGAGTAGGAAAGGACTGATCCTCTGTGCTGCATTTTGATCTCCCCTCGCTGCTGTACAAGACCTGGCTGCCCCCATTCCTGCTTTCTGTTTAGGGGAGGGAAACCATAACAAGCTCTGGTCTTACCCTATCTGCCACTGGTGCAGGCTTTGTTTTTCAATAATTCTCTCCCCTGGGCAAGGCAGTAATCAAGGATGGAACTTAGGTCTGGCAAGGTTAAGCTCAGAGTGCAAAATTGAAGGGGATGCCCAACCTTGGACTCAGGCAAGTCTGAAAATATTGTCCTCCTTAAATCCTGCACCCAGGACACCTTGCCCATCTCATCACAGAAAGACTTTCTTCTACCTGCAGCCCCCGCAGAGCTCTGTGCCTACCTGCCCTAACGCTGAGGGTGAGGCCCAACAGCCAGCCTTGGTGAGAGTGAACTACCCCCTTTCCTGAGGAAACCCTCACCCACCCCTCTCACCTCAATGGCCCCCGATGCTACATGATCTCGAGTCATCCCTGGCTGCTGTGTGACAGGCAGATGTGCTGGAATCTTATTTCTCCTCTGGCCAACCTCCTCCCTAGTGCTCAGGGTAAAGGAAACAAAGAAAAGATGGGTCTTTTTTTCTCCAGCAATTCCTTCCTGGCCTACAGTCCCAGCGAGAGGTGCCAACCCCCACCCCCTCACAACCCCTGGGTATTGACAGTTCCCGCTGTGGGAAAGTTCTTCCTTATAAGGACAGCTGCTTGTGTGACAAACTCCATCTTTCCTCACCTGATTTAGAAACAAGTCTGAGCTAAAGACTATTTGGAGAGAACCATAATTGTATTACTTTTGAGTAACTGCTAACAAACTATTTCCACATATATATCCTTGGGGGTCTACTTTAAAGAAAAGGTAGGACTCCATTGCAATTAACACAAGCTATTTACATACAAACTGTTGCACAAAGCCTAAAAACACTTTCACTTTTAAGGAGGCTAAACAAACAATATTCCAATCTTGCTTTCTCAGATCCTAACTTGAACAAATCTGTTTATCTATGGCTTTGATAAGAGTAAACTCAGCTTGGTTCAGATATACCTTTCTGAATTCAGATTATGCGAGGTCCAAATGGAAGAGTTCAGAAAGTATTCTGGGCACCCCACTATTCGAAGACCTGATCCTGGATAGGCACCATCATCCCTTTCAGCGTCTTTGCCTAGCAAGCATCAAGATTAGCCCTATATAGAAGCCCTCTCTCCTAGTACTCTGAGCGAGGGCAAGATCAGATGGCTTCAGAGACAGGGAGGATCTCAACCTTGGACAAAGAGGATGTAGAGCCTGGAGGAGAAGAGGTTCAGAACAGAAGAACCTGGAAAACAAATGGTCCCTCAAGGGAAAAAAAAAAGAGCATTTCCACCTCACACTACCAGGAATGACTTGGCCAGGACCTGCTGGTGGGGAGGTGGTGGTGCTCAGGACTTGGACAGGAGGTGAGTCTATGCTTCCTGTTTCCTGACCTTAGTAAGGATTTGCTCCTTGAGTTTCCAAAGATGTTATCAAATGATGATTCCAAGTCTTGGGTTTAGGGCCTCAGCCACCACCCTTCCTGCTGGATAAACAATCAGACATTGGTGGCTGACCGCACAAAATGTGGTCAGAAGACATTGATGCTGCCTGGAAACACTCTGGGAGGAGAGGGAGAAACAAAACAAAACACAAAGATTGAAGAAAAAGATAACAGAAGCAAGGGTTTTTAAAAATACATCATTATTGACAAAATTTCTAGTGTCTGTTATGTCACAGGCACAAGTTAAATGTTTACACATGAAATCCTTGTATAATCCATTGAGGTAGATACTATTTATCATTCATATTTCATAAAGAAACTGAGGAACAGAGAGTTTAAGTAACTTGCCCAAAGTTACACAGCCCACAGGTGGCACAGGAAGTACACAGAAAGGGTAAAAGTTGACATCAATTGAAAAGTAAGATGCCAGCTGACATATGGTGTCAAACAGGAAAGAACACTGCTCTGGCTGGCTGCAGGAGTGAGCAATAGGGAGAAGGCCTTTGGTGTTGGGTGAAGACATGCTATTTGCCCACTGATGTCTGTGGAACAGAACAAGCAATCCTGGCTCCCAAAGAGCAGCTCAGGAAAATGCTAGGAGTGGGCAGGGCCTTCCAGGGCCTGGAGCATCTTAGGGAAGAGCAGAGAGAGAAAGCCAGGAGGGCTGCAAGTGGGATGCTATAGGGAGAAAAGTGAGGCCAGGAGGCACTCATGAGGCCTAGGGTAAGTTAAGGATAGACTCCTTTCGCCCTTAGTTGGAGGGCTCGTTAGGTGACTGGGGGTGACAAGGCCTGGGCAGAGAATAAGCCAAGATGTTTTCTAAGAAATCTCTTCTCTGGGGTGGCAGCATGGGAAGGTGGGGAGGGGGCAGAGACTAGGAAGGCTGAGTATATTTTCTCCTGTGCTAAGCAAGCATGAAACCCAAAGAAAGAAGCTACTCCCCTGCCAAAGTGGCCCAGGCCCCGCCTTCCAGAGCCACCTTCATTGTATTGGATATGGAGTAAAGGGACAAAGAGATACTGAAGGAAGGCAGGGCAGACAGACTTGTGAATTGCAGAGCTGGACCTTGACTATTTGCGCACATTCATCTGGTGCAGATGGTAAAAGGACCAGGACCAAGAATCCTGGATGAAAGAAGCATAGGTAGAAATGCATGGAAACCTACAGACAGCATTGTGGTTCATCTCGAGGTTGGGTGGAAGGAATATAGGAAGAGACAAGGAAAATCCTTGAAAGTGTCCTTTTAAGAAAAGCTACTGCTTCAGGACACAAACATTACTCAAGGTTACAAGGTCCTTTTGACTTCCAGGAAAACCACTAAGGGGAAGGTGCAAGTCTTAAAGACTGGCTGGGCAGGAGTTATTTACCTGTAAGTTACTGGCCTTCCACCCTCATGAGAGCTCACCATTAAGCGAGCAACATATTGCTTGTGAAACCTCTTTATACCTCTATTGACTCTATCTTGAATTTTTTTTCTTTTTTCTTTTGTCTTTTTGAGACAGGGTCTTGCTATGCAGTTTAGCCTGGCCTTAAACTCACTTTGTAGTCCAGGGTTGGCCTCAAACTCACAGTGGTCCTTCTGCCTCAACCTCCCAAATGCTGAGATTATAAGTGTGTGCCACCTCATCCAGTCTTGAGGCTTTTTTGTTTTTATTTTTGGTTTTTTTCTGTGACAGAAGTCAGCAAGCCTACAACCTACCCCATGTGTCAAGGGAGTCAAGAGAGTCAAGTTTTGCATATCAACTTTGGGGACCCTCCTTGGGCCCTGTCAGGTGACAATCTCACTGTGATACAAACTAAGAATTTAAAATGGCTTGTTAACATAATTTACATGATGGATTACAATAATAGTGTATCAATGTTGGCTTATCAATTGTAACAAATGTATCACATGAATGTAAGACGTGAGAAGGACAAGATGAGGGTGGCTAACTAGAATTCTCTATACTTTATGCTGATTTTCCACTTACTAAAAGCTCTAGAAAATAATATCTATTGCTTATTTTTAAAAAGTTTATTGATATGGGTTCTTTTGACAGCTTGTGAAAGTCATTTTTTAGTTTACTGGGGCAACATTTCTGAGAACAGAACATATGCCATACAGAGAATGTGAACTTAGTGCCTACAAAGGATATAAATCCATACCAATGGTTGAAATCCAGTGCCTTCTAAGAGAAAACAAGAAGCCCTCCAAGGCAAACATATAATAAATTACACTTCAAAGTTGTTCAAAAATCTCTTTGAAGATTCATAACTAAAGTTTAGATAACAGGTCAATTAAATAATTCATCCACAGACATAGGGTCAATTCTTTGAGAGACAGAGGTAAGACAAAGAAATTGTGTTGGTCAGCTTTCTGTCACTGTGGCAAAATACCTAAGATAATTACCTTATAAAGAGGAAAGATTTATTTTGACTCACAATCAAAAGGTTTCAGTCCATGGCTGGGTGGCCTGTTTCTCTGGGGTCCATGGCAAGGCATGGCCCCACTACGGTGGAAACACATGGAGGAATAAGTTGTTCACCTAATGGCAGCAGAGAGGCAAAGAGAGAGGAGAAGGAGCTAGAGTCCCAATATCCCCTTCCCAGGAACAGCCTTGATGATTTCACTACCTGCAACGAGGCACCACCTCTTAAAGGTTCCACCACCTCCCAATGGCTTTCCACACACAGGCTTTTGGGGCCATTCCAGACCCAAACTACAGCAGAAATAAGCAAGAGACAAGAAGAAGGAGTGCAAGAGATGAGAAGGAGGAGTACAAGACAGTGAGGGTGGGGGAGGTGAGAAGAAGAAAGCAAGAAAAGACAGGAAATGATGAAAAAGAAAAGGGATCTGGCAAGTTGGTGAGATATGTGTAAATGAAGTTATTTCAAATTTTGGGCAAAGACAAAGGTTTGTCCCCCAGATACACCTTGTGTATGCAAAGAAATAAACACCCAACACCAGGAAGGTGTAGTTAGCAATGCAGTTCATTTTATTAGTTATAAATAAAGTACAAAAAATCCACCAAAAGTGAATCTAAGCATTTACACAATTCCTAACGTCTCCGCTTTTTCATTGATGCACTATTGCTTTAATATTCATAATAAATATTCTTCTAGCTTTCTGCTATAAAATAGTCTATGTAGCAAAATGTTGCACAGCACAACAGAACAGAACAGCAGGAGGGTTACAAAAAAGGACAATCAACACTGAGGATAATCCTTTCACTTACCAGGGGCAACCAAATTACCCCTTTGAGGGCCTGGTGCAGTATGCTCCATAGCTGAGCAATGAACCACATCCGTGGCCAGGGGTGGGGCTGGGGAGGGGACAGTGGGAGAGCAGGCTCGAGGGTAGAGCAGAGCAGCATAAGGCGTGCCCATCCGGGAGCCCTGCAGCAGTGTCTGCCAGGCCTGGCAGTGTGGGGGTTGTGCTCCCACCAGCATGGTGGGTGATTCCAAGGAAAGCAAGGCTCCAGGGTGGAGGCAGAAGGGGAGGCCAGGCA
This sequence comes from Dolichotis patagonum, assembly GCA_004027295.1. Lineage (NCBI taxonomy): Eukaryota > Metazoa > Chordata > Mammalia > Rodentia > Caviidae > Dolichotis > Dolichotis patagonum. The sequence continues at coordinate 16,703 of PVJX010022699.1, forward strand.
GCAGTAGGCAGGAAGCCCTAAGAAGCGCCCCATCCATTATCAGGCTGGAGCAGAGATGGTGTTTAGGGACCATGTTCAGTCCAGCTATTTGGCAAGCCACTCAAGCCATGCAGTGACTCCAGGTCTCCACTCCCCCCGCCCCACCAGCACCGGCCATCGCCATGAGGACTTGTTTGGAGGGTGGAGCTCCCCACCAAGCAAAGGCAGTGATGTCGAAAGCCAAGGAGGGATGAGCTGCACAGGAATGGAAGGAAGAGAGGAGGTGAGAGGAGGGAGGCAACACTGGGGTCAAGCCCATCGGAAGGCTCCTCTTGGGAGCCTGAACCTTCTCTTTTGGTTTAAAAGCACCTGGACTAAGCCCTGTGCCAGCCTTTGATGCCACTGCTTTCCCAAGTTTCCTTCCCACTCCTCTATGGGGCAGTGAGATCGAAGCCCCACTGCCCTCTGTAGCAATCTCTCCTAACCACAGTCTCTAGAGTAAGGGAGAGAAGAGAGACCGTGAGGCAAACTCTGTGTCCCAACCTGTTGTCAGTGGGTAATGACCAAATCACAAAGGGTCCTGGAGATGAGAGCATGTGAGTGCCAGTTCCACCCCATTCCATAGCTAACAAGGCAAAGACTCCAACTCACTCTCTGCATGACCACCCAAGCCCCGTGAAAAGTCATGGCTCACATCCAGGCATGTGTCCTCCTAACAGACCTCCTTGTCACCTGCAGGATGCTGCCTATAAAAGGACAAAAACACTTGCGGATGTCTGCTTTGAGCATCTTCAAGATAAATCCTCAACCCACTCCCCCACCCTATTCTTCTTTTCTTTCTTTTCTCTTCTTCCATCCTTCTCTTGTTTGTCTCTTTTGAGAGAGTGAGATAGATCCAGCAAGATAGTTTCCCCAGACCTGTGTCATACTCTATATGAATCTGAGTGACCCTGGAGAGCCCCTGTCTCCTCTCTTTCCCAGCAAAGAAGACTGACAGAGACCAAGGACTTACAGTCACAGGGAAGTGTGCAGAGGTGCCCCCAGCCCCTACCCAGGGCTCATTCTAATGAAGCAGGCTTTGTGGCTTGCAGATGTTCCTGCGGGCAGTGTCTGAAGGGCTCCAATCCTGGAACCGTTAAGAGTTGGGCCCTGGGTGGAGACAGTGACCTCTACTGCCCTGAGCCTTCCTCCAGGTAGGGAGGCTGAGTGGGCTGAGGTCATAGAAAGGATAAGGAAAGAAGGAAAAGCCAGTTAGTGGGTGCATAGGGTTGGGAGGAGGGCGCCAAGGGTAGCAAGTGAAAGGATTACCCCAGTCTGCTGACAAGTGCAAATTATATTTATATATGTGCTAAATACAGTCACTATATTGGAGTTTTTCACTAGATCACAGCATACAGAATCAAAGGTTTGCATTTCGTATGGAATGTATCCAAAGAGGCCAGCACCACAGTAGGACAGCTTGCAATCACACACCCTGATAGTTTGGACGAAATAAAGTTCGCGGAATTTTATTTAAATTTTTTTGTGTATTCATAGTTGTTTGTCATCGTACCAATGCATGCAAAGCATTCCACTCCCAGAAACAACGCCAAAATGAGGTAATAGGAGTAATAAAAAAAATTAGTATCCTTTCTAAATAAATAAATTATAATTAAAAATGCAAAACAACTATAAAAATAATTAAATAAGAACCCACAATATCTACAAGTTAGTCATAAATTATGATTGTTAAATATAAGGCATTTAAACTCACAAAACCCTGTAAACTAGCAACGTGCCATGTTTTTTGTTTTTTGTGTTTTTTTTTTTCATTTTTGTTTTTCTATCAGCTGAAATCGCTCTAGCATTTGCTCTACGCGCGCGCAGGAGATGAAACACAGGGAACCTGACAGACGTTGCTACAGCCCCACACGGGGAGTGTTCGTCCCGCCGGCAGGCAGGGGGCTTGGGAAATTTCTTCAGGAAAAAAAAAAGTCTGGTGCTTTTCTTCACCATTGAAAAAACTGTGCTTGTTTGTTAGGCGTAAAGAGTTAAGAATACTTGCACGGAGGCTGGGAACCTTTGCAGAAGAGGAGCTTGAGTCCTGTCACAGGTGGTGAGCAAGGGTAACAGGTGGCCAGCATCCGCCAGGTAGAGGAGCCCGTGGCCCCTGCCCGCCTCTGCCTGTGCCCAGCCCGGCTTGTGGCATTGGGTTGATTGATTGGCATCTTCGGCAGACCTGCTGTGGTTGTGGCTGCAGTTAGGAGGCCCAACTTGAACCCTGGGGCTGCTCTCTCCCCAGAAGGCACTCATGCGTCTCAGTCAGGAAAGAGTCTGAGTCCCTTGAGTTGAGCAGGAGGACTACAGAGGTGTCCCTCCTGGAGGTGGTGAATATGAGATGCTGAGGCCGGACCCTGCCTCTTCGCCACTCTCTTTGGCTCCCTGACCAATCGGGAGACTGTGAGGAAGCAGAAGTCCACACCCTGCTCCACTCTTCTCACCTGATCAGCTGCCCTGCTAAGGAAAAGGGAGCTGGGAGGGCTCGAGTGCCAAGCCCTCTCATCCCTACCCGCAGAGAACAAGGACCCCAGAGAGATGGGGAGGGGAGGGGACTTCAGGAATTACCCCCTCCCCAGCCCAGTCCCTAATTCGAGCCTGGGGCACTCAGGGAGCCTGCAGAGAGCGGGAAGGAGGAGGGAACCAGGTCCCACTCTCACTCAGCACATGTGCCCTCAGCCTCTGAAACATGTTCATGCCCACGGAAGTCCTTTTTGACAGCCTGATTGGCACACAGCTCTATGACTTAAAAGATGTGTGGATGCTAGGGAGGATCACAAAATGTAAGTGCTGGGAGTGAGCATCCAACCCAGCCTCTTTGTGTCATAGCTGGGGAAACTGAAGCCCACATTGGTTAAGAGAGGTGGTTTAGCATCACTCAGTTTGTCAGTGAAGAGCCAGGACTAAAACTCAGGACATCAGTTCCCCCTGTATCCTGGCTCCTCACTGACTCTCCTCTTGTGCTAGCCTTTCAGGACAGCCTCAGGATGAGGAACAGAAGGCCAATCTGAGAGAGGAGTGACCTGTGTGACCATCCTAACTACCTTCAGGCTAAAGCCATCTTTTGATAAATTCCTGGTTTTGACTAAGCCATTGGAGAGGAGGGGAGAGAATTCCCAACTTCCTATGGCTATCAGTAAGCAGCTTCCTTTTCATCCTCAGATGTCTTTTTCCCAGCATTTGCCCTGCAGATATTATTGGCACAGTAGCCCCCAAATTGTATGGTGAAATGCTCACCACTGCTAACGCTGAACATTAAACTACTTGTCCTTTTTGCACTACTGGTTGTGTGCTGTGTCCTCCTCTACTGTCTTTTTAGCTCTTTCTTTCCCAGCACCCGCATTGGCTGAGATTTTATATGACACTAGAAGATTGGCACTGGGAGACACCTTCATCTGAATATGGAGTAACCCCCTACTGGCAACTGTGTCCCCCTTTCTGTCCACAGGTGTCCAGAGCAGCCATCCTCCAAGATAGGGCTAACTGTTAATAGGTTTCAAGTCGAGCCAAAGTTGGCCTCATTGTCATTTTCACCCACTGGTCCTGGCAGTAGCAATACAGACTTAAATTTCCTTATGTGCATGGGACTTCTTCATTTTTGTGGTAAGGGTCCTGTTCCCAGCCCTATAGATATGGGAGCATTGAGACTAGCTAGGGGCCAAGGGAAGGGGAGACTGAGAGCAGTGCAAACAGCGGGGGAAAGAGAAGGGTAAGCAGAAAGGGGAGGTGGTAGAATTTCAGAAGAAGAGATTGGGTTTGGATTGGAATTTGGTGGATTTTGCTGTCTTCAGTCTTCTGTCCTCCCATCTCTGCTCCCGTTGGGATCAAAAAATTGTGGAGTGGTCCAGAAAGATACATTAAATGTTGTATATGGAACTTCCAGATCTATCTCACAAAGCACAACATCCCTAAAACCCAAGAGGCTCCCAGAAAGAATAGAGGGCACAGAATGTGCTAGACAGAGACAGCTCAGCTCACCATGGCTAGGTGAGGCAGAGGGGGTGAAAAGGGAGATGGATTGTTGTTTCTCCCCACTAGAAGGAGAAGGAAACTGAGACAGAGAAAGAGAATTGCCCAAAGTTATCAAAGAGTCAAAGAAGGAACCAGAGGCCAGGGACATGGGGCTGGGAAGGGGGGATAGCTCAGTGTTAGGGTGTCCTGGGATCAATCTTCAGTACAGGCAAAAGAGAGAGGAGAGGACAAGACAAGGGAGGGGAGAGGTAGGGGAGGAGGAAGGCAGGGGAGGGGAGAGGACCAGCTAACATGGTCTTGGAGCCAGGACCATCTCTGAGGAACTGATTGGACTTGGAACACCCAGAGGAGGCTCAAGGACCTCCTCAAGGCCTATGGAGGTGGACGTTAGCCCTGAGTGCTGGCTGAGAGCACTCCGGCCAAGGTCAAGTGTCCATCACCTATGCTGTCTTATCTGCATCATCTGGCTAATTTTTTGCATAGGGAGGCAGTGGCTACATTGCCTCTTTATGACAGGACAAGAGCCAGCCTAAAGAAAGGAGCTAGAGTGAGCGGAGGCCTCCTGGCTTCCAGGAACACAGGGGCAGCTAAAGCTGAAGGCCAAGTGCTCCCCAGTTCCGTGTGGAACCAGAGGAATAGCGATGAGGCCAAGGACTGTGAAGCCCAACTCACAGATGAACTCGCTTACTGCTCTGACAATACATTCTTCCCCTCACCTGAACCCCTCAGAAGCCCCACTATGACCCCATCTGCTCTTTCCCAGTCCTCCCTCCTGAGAGGCCCCTTCCATATTCCGTGCACTGTAAACATGAGAAAAACAAAAGCAAGGAAAAAACAAAAATGACAACAAAACAAGAACACCCCCCCACACCCCGCCTTCCAACCTGGGTGAAAAAGAAGTCATCCTTTTTCACCGTAAACAGGATTTGGCTTTTTTTTTTTTCACCTTTGATTCCTTTTTCCTTTTCTTTCATAAAGGCGGGAAAACTGGGGCTGTCGTTGGTTGATTCAGTCAGGCACCAAAACAAGAAACTCAATGAGAAATATTTGGTGCAAGTTCAGGAATAGCGACATGTCCACCACAAGATGACTAGAGCACCACACACGACGTTTTCTTAAGCTAACATGCTCTGGCTGCCATCCACAGAAATAGCTAGAGACCCCTACATGGTTTCTACGTGGTCCAGAGGTATATATACAATCCTTCAAAGGTCAGGATTGAGGGGCCGTCTATCCGCTAGTGCCCTCGGGATCACATCTAGTTCTCAGCGGTGTGGGTCCCCCCTTCCCACCCCCACCCTGGGCACAGGCACGGCCAGCTCCCCCACTCCTGCGAGCAAGTCGGATGGGGCAGTCGCCATCTGGATGGGTGGGTCCTCCCCCACCCGCTCCTTCCCTCATTCACTGATACCACTGACTCCTCTTTCCACAAAATGTGCTTGCAGGCTTCTCCTCTACGTCAAATGGCTCAGAAGGCAAAGTTTGGCTGCAAGGGCTATGGCCGTGGGGGGACCTGGTGAAGGAAATGGGGTGTCCACTGGCTAACTCCTCCTTCAGCTATCAGCTCCCAGCTGTGTCTCAATGTCCACACGGCAGATAGGGCATTTCTTGCTCATGGCAAGCCACTGGTCCACGCACAGTTGGTGGAAGAGATGCATACAGGGCAGGCGTCTGGAAGAGAGAAAGAGTCAGGTGACTGGCAGCAAAGGCAGAAGCTAGTGCTGCAACAGGAATAATGGACACTGAGGGGATCAGGGGATATGCTCTGCATCACTGAGGTATAGTTGTGAGGTCATGGTTGAGGCAGAAAGCCATGACTGGAAGTGAGCCTCATAGACCCTCTTCCTCCTCCATGAAACCTTTTCAGGTCAGCCAGAAACAAAACCATGACTGTCTTAGACCCACCAGGCCAGACATCATGCTGTCTTCTTTCATTTAACTTCCATGAGTCCATAACCATGGGCACCACATCTAGAACATTCCATGCCCCACCTTCACAGTGCAACTACAAAGCACACTATGGCACATTTGGCACACTCGTATGCACACACCTGCAAACATCCTCACCCCTGGGCGTGCAGTGTGTTAACTGGGCACTGAGTGACTGTGAGAGAAGGGAGAGAGACTCAAAGAGGTGGCCTCCTACCTCACATCTTCTCCATCTTCCAGCATAGACAGACAAATTGTGCATTTCTCATCAGTGTCAGACTCTTCCCCCTCGTCCTTCTTGCCCTTGCCATCCTGGGGTCTTCGCTACGAGAAGCAAAGGGATGAGCACTCATTATCTGGAGCAGACTCACCTAGTAGCCATTGGCTTTCACCCATAGCCTCCTCTCTCCCTGCACTTCCTCTTCCCCTGGGGGGTCAGTGTCTTTTTAAAGTCTCTTCCCAACCCTCCCCCATGCTGTAGGAGAGAGAGAGAGAGAGAGAGAGAGAGAGAGAGAGTTATTGCCAAGTGAAGAGGCCAAATAGACTTTTGTCTCCTTACCCAGGCACTGTCAAGGAGCCCAAAGTTTGGAAAGAAATCAGGATCCTAATGAATTGATACTTTGCAAACCTCTGTCTCATGTACAAACAGTTTTCCCTCTCTGTTCCTCTTACGTTGCCCACTCCTCAGACTCTGTCCAATCCAGACCTTGTTTCCAGGTCTCTTGATCCACTTTCTGGCCCAGCAGGCTTCGCTGATTCATTTGTGCTTGCATTCATTCATTCTTTAACTCAGCTAATGCCCATTTACTTATGCTCTCAGAACCAGATGAAGACAAATTTACTCCACACAGCATTAACTCCTGTAACTTGTACCATACTGTTATAAACTGTTTTGGTGGCACACCTATAATCCCAGCACTCAGGAGGCTGAGTCAGGAGGATTGTCACAAGCCTAAGGCCAGCCTGGGCTACATAGTGAGATTATGACCAGCTTGAACTATGCAGCAAGGCCCTGTCTCAAAAAAAAAATCTTTTTGACATTTTATTTGGGTCCTAAACCTTTTTCATTCCCCATTTTTAATTCTTATTTCTCTTTTACAATATTTTTCTTTCCTTGATTCTTCTTTGATACTAATTTTTACCTGAGCCCAAGCCCTTTATCTTATCAATTCATCCATTTTCCCTTTTCATTCTGTGCTGCTTCTTTTCTCTATTTTCTTGTGGCCCATCGAAATGATGGTAGGTGTGGTATGTGGCCCTATTAGACATGAACATCTGCAGTAAGGGACACAGAAGCTGCTCTGGGTCCCTGAACATCTACTCATTTCCTTTCATATTCTTATCTAAAACCTTGAAGCCTCTTCAGAGAAGGACCACTTTCCCCATGTAGGTGATACCCTTAGCCACTGAAGTACTGTATTGTTCCCTACTAGTATGTAATCCAGACTCTGACATGTAGTAGGCACTCAATAAATGTGGTTGAAATTATTCATGAATAAATTCAATGCCTGTGTGAGGAGATGTGTGTAATGAGAGTCATGGTCTTCAACTACTGTCACGTGGGCAAGTCTAGGAAAGAGTGTACCTCATTCCCATGTAATAGCAACCTGCCATTCCCAAACACTCAATAGGGAGCAGGCACTTCTCTAGGATATTTATACACATCATTCCAGTGAACCATATGGTAGCCACTAATGTTACCATTCCATTTCATGTTGAAGGAAAGAAGGGAAAGAAAGAAAGAAAGAAAGAAAGAAAGAAAGAAAGAAAGAAAGAAAGAAAGAAAGAAAGAAAGAAAAAAGAAAGAAAGAAAGAAAGAGAAAAAGCCAGGCAGAGTGGTACACAACTGTGATCCCAACATACAGGAGGTTGAAGCAGGCAGAGGGCAAGCTCAAATCCAGTCTGGGCAACCTACCAAGCCCCGGCACAAAATTAAAAAACAAAAAAGGGCTGGGGATGTTGCTCAATGTGAAGGCCTTGGGTTCAATCCACAGTACTACAAATAAAGAATTTTTAAAAAAGAAAGAAGTGGGTCAGAAGAGTCAAGCATGTTGTTCAAAGTCATGCAGCCATAAATAGTAGGATTAAAATTCAAAGCTGGTGATCTGACCTCAACATCAGGTATTTCTAACCACTCCTTCCTTGAGCTTATGAGCCAGTGATGACAATCTCTGGCTGGACCACCATAAGCATGTCCTACTCTAAGTTTCTCAATATCTACCATGTTTTTAATTTCTTCTGGAAGAGAGAATTTTTATAACTAATAGCTCATTTGTCTTTACAATAGACTTTATTTTTATAGCAGTTCTAGTTTACATTAAAATTGAGCCAAAATTAGAATATGCTGCCATATATTGTCCCATCATGATTTCCCTAAATTAACATCTCATGCCTGTGATACTCTTACTACAATTGGTCAAAAACATTGGTGGATTCTTATTAGCTGAGGTCCCTTAGTTTACATGAATTTTCACTCTATGTATCATGGGATTCCATTGGTTTTGACTATGTATAACATCATGTGTCCACCATTACAATATCATACAAAAGAGTTGCATTCCTCTATGCTCCACCTATTCATTGCTTACTCCCTTGCTTACTCACTGAGCTTTTTATTATCTCAGTAGTTTTGCCTTTTCCAAAATATTGTATACTTGAAAGCATAGAGGAGTCAGCTTTCAGAGAGTCACTTATTTCCCTTAGTAATGTGCACTTAGTGCTCCTTCACATCATTTTGTGGCTTAATAGCTTATTTCATTTTATTGTGAAATAATATTGTATGAATGTACCACAGTTACCTCATCAACCTATTGAAGGACATCTTGGTTGCTTCTAAATTTTTCATTCCTTTTTAAAATTTTTAAATGTTTTAGGAGTTCAAATTCTTGGTCTCTAATCCTATTCTAGATTTTTGGGCAATAATCTGCTAATGCTACTTCTATTGATTTAGTGTATAGCATGCAATTCTGTGGCTTTAAAAGCTCCTCAGTCAGGATACTCACTCTTAATAATCAGATTTAGAAGGATTCCTCTCAGAACCCTTCCATAGGTGATATTGACCTTGTAATTGTTTTCTAAAGCAAATCTTAGCTTTCCATCCAGGAGCCTTTTGTCTACCTCATTGAGATAAAGGTGTGTGCATACACACAAACACACACACACACACACACACACACAGCTCTCCACCTTAGCTGATGAGAAGTCTCCATCTTCCCTCTGACCACCACTGGCACAAGATAGAAGATTCAAAGCATCTGAGCATTTAACCAGAGCAGAGGCTTCTGGATTTTGGGCTGTGCTCCTATATACAACCAGGCCAGAATTTGTCAAGTACACAAAATAACATAGTTCCCTTCCATTCCTTGACCCTGTAGGCTGGCTGCTAGCAGCCTCACCTTCTTGTATTTGTGGGGGAAAGTAAACCTCTCAATGGTGTTCTGCACAGCTCCCCGAGTCACATTTCCCAGCCTGTCCTCAAGCTGCAGCAGTTCCTGCAAAGAGGAAAACAGAGGCTTGTGTAGTCAGCATATTTAAATGCACACGTGCACACATGGTAAAGATGGAGACACCCAAGATGTTAGCAGAAAGCATTCACATAGCCAACAGAAAGGACCTGTCTGATGCTAAGAACCTGTACCATCTCCTGTCTCCTCTTCCTTCTCCACTTCCTCTTCCTCCTCCTCTCCTCCTTTTTCCTCTTCCTCTTCTTTCTCCCTCCTTTGCCTCCCCTTCTTCTTCCTCCTCCTCCTCTCCCCTTCTTCTCTTCCTTCTCCTCCACCTCCTCCTCCTTCTTTTCTCTCTCTCTCTCTCTCTCTCTCTCTCCCCCCCCATCTCTCTCTCCCTGACCTGGGATTTCATCTACCCACTAGCAGGGGGATGGTGGGAGGTAACATCATCTCCACCAATCCAACTGGTGCCAGACAGAGTGACATACCTCATAGCTTTCCCGCACAGCAGAAGTATGTCTGCTGGGATTCAGTCCTTGGAGAGCAAGGAAGTGAAGCTGAGGGTAAGGATAGTTTCTGATTTCATGGACAACCTGTTGGGAAAAGAAAAGTTTGAATAAACGAGGATCCCAGGCTTATCTATGAGACCTATATGCAGCTCCTCTTGCCATGATTACTGGTCAGCATGCCTGGAGATACTGCAGGCAGGAGAAATGTCTCCTCTTTCTCTCAGGTCCCTTTCTTCTCATCAAGAACCAAGCTTGTGCCTGGACCAGCCCAAGAAGCATTAACAAAATCAGTTAAATAACAACTAACTCACTTCATAGCAGGCACTGCCATAAGCACTTCACATGAGAAACCAATCCAGTCACCTCACTTGATCTACATTGTGCATGCAATAACAATCCCCTTATACTGAGGCACAGGTAGGTTAAGTACTTAGATCATACTTAGCTTATACAACCAAGTGACACAACCAGAACTCAAACTAGGCAGTTAAGCAACAGAGTCATTGTCTGGTTCAGGGTAGGCCAGGACCAAAGTAAAGTACAAAAGAATCAATAGTCAAAGCACATAATAATGAACAATATTTTTAAAGTCAAAATGAGTGCAAAAAAGTCCATTCTGAGAAAAAGATCAATATTTTAGATACAGGTTGGTACTATATTTGCTTGACCCTAATTCATTCACCTCTTCTTCATCCTAACAAGGAGTCAGAGGGACCAGCTCCCATTTCAGCCCCTTACTGTGCATCCCAGGACCAGTTACATAACTGTCATGGTTTATGTTGGTGGCCCCCAGGCCTCATGTATTTGCATTGTACATTTGTGACTGGTTCATTATCTAGTGCTTGGATTGATGGTGTCAGTGCTACACTCTCCTAGGGGGTGGAGCCAGGATGTGATGTAATGGCAGGAAGAAGGTGTGTCTCTCTTTTGCCGGTTTTCCACCTTGTTGTTTGCAGCCGCCAAGACCTGTGGCCCCACCATGCCACCCTGCCTTGGAGCCAACTGAGTATGGACTGAAACCTCCAAAACTGTAAGAAATAAACCTTTCCTTCCCCAACTTTGGGCATCAGGTATTTTGTCTCAGCGACGAGTGAAAAGTAACTAAGATAATAACCTCGCTAAGCCTCAGATTGCCAATCTGTAAAACAGGCATAAAAACCTATTGTGTGGGGTTATTTGAAAAGTGAAATAAGACAATAAGACATGTAAAGTGCTCAGAACAGTGCTTCTGGGATCTCTTTTGACTCTTACACCAGATGTGCTGGGCAGACCTCTACATTCCAGTTTCACAGATAAGTAAAATCAAAGCCTGAGAATACATGGTCACAGGAAATTATGAGGGATACAGTCTGTTTCGCCTGATCTCAGCTTCATGCATTTCCCCCAAAGACCCCAGCATTGTCCCATTGCTCCTTCTACTTCCATTCCTTCACAGCACCAGCTTCTAGCTCAGTAGCTTCCCTTTCATTCCCAATCAGTCCAGCACAGTGGTTGCTCTGCTCAGGGAGCCAGGAGTCAGAGCAGGTTAGACACAGTGGGGCAGAGACAAAGAGGAGCCATGGGCCTCAGCTCACCACTGCACCCAACAAGCAATTCACTTCCTGGCAGAGCCCTTTTACTCACCATCTGGGTAGAGGAGGAGTTCCTGGGAAAGTGGTGCATTCGAGGAGTCGCTAGGTAATGCTGATAGTGCTGAGGGATGGGCCGCACCTGGAATTGAGCAGGACTCAAGCCAGCGTCCACGCTGAGATCCCTGCAGGGACACAACCTCAGTGAACCACAGGTGACAGATGCACCATCTGGTTCCAGAAGGTCCCTTAGACATCAGAGCCACACACTATCAGGGCTGCTAGGGACATTCCATCACCAGCCCTGCTTCTCTCTGTAAAGAGAAGAAACTGAATAACAAAGGGCTCTGCAAGGCTTGAATGTGCTGGACCCCAAATGTCCCTCCCAACACAAAGCCCTTCACTGAGAGACCTGCTGAAAGAAGTATCAAAACAGAGCAGATTGGGGACACAGAGTAAAGGAAGGAAAAGGTCCAGATGAAAGTAGAGGAAGGAGCACTTTGAGAAAACAGGAGGCAGACCTCTACGCTCAGTTCCACAGGCTAGAAAACCATCCTAACCGCATCCTTGCCCTCCCCCCCACCACATACTTCTAAAAGTACAGGGAAACACATTTCATTTGAATCTAACAAATTAATTAATTACACTGAAGAGGAATCAATGATTAATTTAGAAAAAAGGTTTATTTCAGACCTGCAGAGAAAATGTACACAATGAGAGTGAAACATCTTGTCATAACTGAAAGCAAGACAGCTGTCAAAGTGCACTGGGGAAAGGGCTATGTGCTCAGGACCATCCAGAAGAGGCTCCCACTGGGAAGGGAGGATAATAACTTCACTCATCCATGAAGAAGGACAAAGCAGAGTCATCCATGGGAAAATAGACACACCATAGATCATAACACTAAGTGAAATAAATCAGACACAGAAACTTAAATATCATGTGGTATCTCATATATGAAAAACCCAAACTATAAATAACTTAAGGAGCAAAATAAAAAGTAGGTGATAGGAAATAGGAAGATAGACCTTCTGCAAAAGAAAAGGGATCCAGAGATGGCGAGAGGAAAAATCAAGGGAGAGAGAAGGAAAACAAAAAGGATTAAGGTGCAATATATATACATGCACCAACTCCCCACAGTGAATGCATTCAAGGCATGGCAAATATGTCCTGATTAAAAAAAATGTTAAAAATAAATTTGATCTGAGAAAATTCCTGAAATGTCTTAATATTCAAATACAGAATTATGTTTGTTTATGAATTTTCATTTTAATAAAGTCAGAGTTTTTGAAGTATTGCTTAAAAAGTAAGCATAACTGCAACAGAGACTGAAACACAGGAAATAGGTTTAACTGATCAGAGTTAACTGATGCTAAAGAAGACTGGTCCTTTCTGAAGGATACTAGGGAATCAACTCTTCACTTGGAAAACTATTGAAAAAAAAAAAAGAAAAAACACAATTATTTATCTTGCCATTTCCTTATTAGATGTAACTAAATACTTGATGAAGGAAGATTTCTCTCCATAAATGTCTTCCAGCTGATAAGTGAACAGGTAAGGATTAAATTATTTGTTATCATTTTGCATCTCCTGAAGAAATAAAGGATCTAGGCAAAAATCATCAATTGTTACTAACGTCACAAAAGGAGAGACAACCAGACATAAGGTGCTTTCTAGTGTAAAAACACAATGCCACCACAGAAGTACTTTTGCTAAGCAGTAAGAGTTGAACTCCAAGCTGCTAGAACATTGATCTAAGAGCCAATGTGCAGGGGATGTAAGAAACTCAGAACATTTTAAGTGACACCACCAGTGTAACAGCAAAATCCAAATAAAGCAAATTCTAGTTTCTCTAGTGTGTTCATTTTTTAAAATGAATTGGAATTGATTGGTCCTTTTAGAGGGCCATAAAGGGATTTCTGCTCCCAGCCATGTGTTAGGGTAGCAGGAATTAGATTTATCCTCCCACAGTAAACTACTAGAAAACTGCACAGGATACATGAAATCTGTTTTCAGACACT
>PVJX010022700.1:0-24914 GCA_004027295.1 Dolichotis patagonum
GACGCGTTCTGAGTGGGCTGAGGTCTGAGATTATATTTTGCTCCTTGGGTTTCATGTTTTCTGTGTTTCTCTGAATCAGCCCATTGCCACACCCCGGGTGCTTCCTGCATTTGCCTCCTGTCCCTCAGGGTAGGTGGCTGGACCGGGTACCTGAGTTCCTCCTTTCTGGCTTCCTGAAGTGGTGGAGAAAGGAGGGGCGGTGGTTCTCCATGCTCCTGCAATGGCAGTGGGGTCTCAGGGCGTGCCTTCTTCTCTGGGTCGTTAGCCTTCATTTTTATCACTTTAAGGTGGATGCTTGACTTACAAATTCAGTTCATTCCCCAGGGCTGTTGTAACTCAGGTTGTCAATAGAGGCTGTCAGGCTGCTCCACACTGCCTTCAAAGTCTCTCTCTTGTATACAGTGACAGACGCTGGCCCAGGGTTGCTTAATTAACCCAAAAAGGGAAGGATGCTATAATATTCCTCCCAGAACTCTAGGAGGTTTAAATCTTTATCTTAGACCATCTGGAAGCGCAACTGACCTGCATTCAGCTCATAACTCGACTTTGGTCCTAAGTTAAAACCAAAATTTTGATCATATCCCAAGTTTGTATGTCAGGCTGCTGGTAACTCGAGGGTCCACTATATAATGTTTTATTCCAAATTTAGAGACAAGAATGCTAGGTAAGTATGCCAGTGTTCTAGAGATGGAGAGATGAAAAATAAAATCAGTTAAGGGAATTGAAATATCAAACAAAACTGCATCTCTTAAAAAAAGACATTTCACTTTTGACAGGTAGTAAAATGAATTGTAGAGCTTTTCATGAAAAAGCAGAAGGTAAAAGCAATTCATTTGGTGAGTGGGAAGGAAGGGTCAGTAAAAAGATTTTATATTTATTGATTTGTAGGAGCTCAATCTACCGTGTTCATAAGGTCATCTTACTACATTGGCAACTGGAGCTCAGTCAAAATAGTAAATCACACTAGATAATTATGAGTTTATGCTTTTCCAGCCTAAATGATAACACAAAGTGAAAAGTAATTCCCTCGTAACTCTTTTCCTGTTATCAAGGGGCTTACTGAACTAGAAACCTTCATTCTTTCCTGTCCAGAGCTTAAATCCCATGTCCCAGAGACTTAGCTAACTGCAAAATGAACTAAGCATCCTATTTCCACAGAACCACAAATATTATAAGATTTGAGAGGGTTTTAAATGTAAATAGAAGGGACACTTGAGACTTCATAAAACAGACATAAATGACAGAGCAAATATATTCAAAAATAGTTTTTTTATTTATTAGAATAACTTTCTCTGGTCGGATCCAAGAATTCTGTCATATTATGATAGGATATGCCAACAAAAATATATACAGTGGAGTTTGACTTTATTTCATATTTCTGGTTACATTAAATTCCTAGTTAAGTGGGAGAGAAGATATTGTGGTAAGCTTCAGGTTGTATATATAAATAAATCACCATTTTTGAAACTACTATATAAAAACTATATAATAAAGCACTCAAGCTGTAACAATTACTGAATTGATAGATTTTATTTTACTTTATTTTTTGAAGTCATTTCTATTGGACATATATCTTTGCAATTACTTGGTGTTTTTATATTTACATATAATGTGAACCTCAGGATAGTCCGGTTGAAAGGCCTGGACGTTGGTGTGAATGTGGAAACAGACTCGCAGGCAAAGTGACTCGTTCACATTTCAAAGATGAGAGCTACAATTTACCCCTGCTTTCTAAATCCTGTCTTTGCTTCTGCTTTTCCACTAAGTTGTTTTGACTATGACCAAAAAGAATTGATTTTAATATATATTTGTGGACTAGAGTCCTATTCCCTGTGTTTTGTTTTTTATACTGGGAGAGATGAAAAGCAAAAAAGTATGTTTTTTTCTTTATTTTTTAAATTTTTTTTGCCTTTGTTTGGTACCACGAATCGAACTGTCCGGGCCTTGTGCTTGCCGGGCAGGCGCTGGGCCGCTGAGCTACATCCGTGGCTAAAAGTGATTTTCTGACTATTTCCGTAGATATCGTTTTTAATCCAAATGAGTTCCTGCCAATTAGATTTGCTCAGAAGCATTTTCGAGGGCTGTAGCGAGGAAGAAGCCAAATTCTGGCAGTTCCTGGCTCCTGTCCTGGACAGTAAGCCCTTAAAACTAAGAACCTTTCCTGCGGTGTCTGCGGTCTCCACTTACAGGGCAGCAGGGAAAGCTCCATCTGCAGAATCCTAAAGGGTAGTGGACGGCAGGCAGAACCGCTTTGTATGGCTCTGATTTCCTGCAGAAGTGCAGAACTATGAGACCCTCCAGGAGCTCTGCAGTCTTTGGAGGCATTTAAATCACTGAATAAAAATTTTCCTTGTTTAAAATAATATTTCAAGCTTGGAAACATAGCTGACTGACCTAGCCTTTGTTCCTTTCTAATAAATATAAAAGGTTTGAGAGGTCTAGGTAAGATCTTTACTCGTCTTATGGGGTCCTCTCATCTTACAAATATAACTGATAAACCTCATGTACTTAACAGCCAGTGGATAGGAACAGAAAGTAAAACAGGAGACTACGGTCTATTTAAATAATACATTTCAAACAGGAATCAAAACAATTGCATTTGATTTGCTTGAGATAATTATATTTGAGTTGATGACGGCTGGCAAGTGCTTTGTTAAGTACTAAGTGTACACCAGGTATAAGCTATGGCTTACGCTTTAATAAAATTCAAAATCCAGAGACAACTGTAGAATCAATTACAAATTAGAATTACATTGTAATTCTTGCTGTGTTTTGGTCCGAGAGCATTTGATTGTTTTTTAAAAAGTGCCATTATTGTTTTTACCTTGTGCATATTCTGCAAGTAAAGAAAAATAATATCTACATGAATATCTAAGGAGACTGAAGATTGTTTCCAACTCTTAGCTATTGAAGTTAAAATAGGAAACTTTGTTGTAAAGGTCTGAAACTTTAATCTTCCTTGACATTTGATTAATAATCAGATAAAGGCAATTCAGCAAAATAAATTATGTCTAAGAAGAATCTGATAAGAATGGAATATAGATAATTACCACCTATGCCTCAGTTTAAAGCTCTAGAGATGTAGTTGGATGTTCAACTTTTGGCCCAATGACATTATGTTGCTTATTTTTTCTTATGCTCAACAATAATCAAAAGGAACTTATTTTGGGAGGTAAAGTCCTAGTGCTCCCCAGAAGATACTTTTTCTTTTTCCTTCTTTCTTTTTTTAGTACCAGGAATCAAAATCAGGACCTTGTGCTTACCAGGCAGGCACCGTGCCACTGAGCTCCATCTTTGGCCCAGGTGCTTCCTTATAATTTCTAAATAACAGTTAGTAAATGCCAACTTTAAAATTAAAAGAATCCCAAGCAATGTGAAAATCTCAAAATGCTGAAAGAAATAAACTGCTCTAGATTAATGAGTATTATAAAAAAGTGAGTATTTTCAGTCTTTAAGTAAAGTATCTACACATAATAAGAAATCAGGATAAAATTTTTAAAAATAGCATTATCAAATTTTATATCTTTTCCATAAGTGTATGCTAAAATGTGCATATTGAAATAAAATTTAATTATTAATAATCTAATATTTTAAAAAGAAGATAATTGATATAGATTCATATATCTAAATACACATTGACCTATAAAATGATTTTCAAATAGTTATTTCTATTTGATATGTATCTGCTTTTCCTCATCAAAAATTAAAAAAAATAGTAACACAGGCTGTTGGAAATGTAGTTCTCTAGTAGAACATTTATCTAACATGACGCCCTGGGTTTGATCTGCCATATTGAAAGTAATAATAATGATATCATAATCATATAATTCATTCTAATAAACACTTCAGGTGGTTTTATTGTTATGTTCAGAACAAAGCCTAAACCATTTAGCTGCTTTTCAAATCTTAGTAATTATTTCCTTTAGGGAATGTTCTCTGATATTCCTTTCACAACAGTTTGAATTTGTTCCAATGGCTGCTGGCTCTCAGTCTTCCAAGAATATTGAATGTCTTGACCCCTGATACCTAACCTGTTTGTGTTCAGATTATTTCCTTTTCACATCATTGTCACAGGAATCTGTTAGATTGCACGGAATGTAATAGACACAAAATAGAATATTTTCCCAAACAGTAGCATGGAACTCTGACTCCAGAGATAGGTTTCCCAGGTTTGAATTACGTTTTGTCCTTTTGATTCTATGACACTAAAAAATTCACTTAACTTTCTGTGGTTCACATTCTTCATTTAGGAAATTAAACTGATAATATTAGGGAATTAACTCACAAGGGGTATAAATGAGTTTCTATTTGCAATGCATTAAACAGTATCTATTGAATTATGAGCTCTATTTAAATTTCTACTTATTTAGGAAAATTATGCAGATCATTTCAGGGAAGTCATCATTTTGGGAAATTCTAGCCCAAAGATTACAATCTTTAGACAAGGGTAATGAATAAGGATAGAAGCACAGAGACCTACAGTAACAAAAACAAAAACAAAAGTACTAGCATCTGTCTAAGTTCCACAGAGCTGTTGCCCAGGGTGATAGCAGAAATAATAAGAACATATATGTTATTGCTACTGCCCCTTTCAACCTGCTCCATATCCTAGGGGTAAAGGGTATGGTTAGTTCAAGAGTTCTGCTGATCTGCTGCTTCCAGTTGCATGTGGCAAATAGACTCCTGGTAAGAAATTAGAGAAAAAAAAAACAGTGGATCTAGAATATTTATTTTCTTAGCTCCTTCCATGTAAAATCATTTTGTACTATTGTAATCCTTCGATCAAAAATTCCACAGCTGTCAAAGTACTCCTACCTCCAACACTGTTTTTCTAGATGTGACCTTTGCCTCTTGAAGGTCCAGAATTTACAGCTCTCTACCTATCTTGCAGTGACTAACCCTAGGACATTACTTGGCCCTATTCCTCACTTATGCCTTTGCTAATTGCTCTTTCATTAGATCCAGTGCAATTATCATTGTCATTTCTAATCTTCTGGCACTGGATAGGTTATAAGTAGTCATTACAAAATCTCTTTTGGATCCTGGCAGCACAGGTTAACACTATGGTGAGACCATACCATGCAAGTAACATAAAAAAAGAAGGACAGAGTCTCTTAAAATATCACTACTTTGATGGATGAATTGGTGATCCAGTACCACATAGCACTCCTTTGGAAAGGTAGCTCCCTAATAAATGATAGACAGGCATCATGCAGAGACAGAAAGAACTGTAGGTGAGTAGAGCAGCACTTTGGTACTGAATTTTGTGGCTAGACCCTGGTAGAAAAATTTTAGAAGAGCCATCACACTGCAGAGGGCTAGAGGGGGAAAAAAAGAGAAAAATGAGTGTGGGAATCATTGGGTCTATGGACACACGGGTCATTTTCTGGGTTTCACAAAAAAGAAAAATAGCTGGGGCAGAAGCTTGAAAATTGAATTGAATTGTCTCTACAGAGAGGGAGAAGGCAAACAAACGACTTTCCTGTACTGCTCTAACTCTCTGTTTATACTCCAGGAATTATGGTTTAGGAAACAGCCCTTAATAGAACAGGGCTGGTTTTATATCTCCAGTGCTTAGCACAGTACCCTATCTATTGCTGTTAGTTAATACATATATTTGGAAGAAATAGTACAATTTTATTTAATAAATAATCATGGTTGCTTAATACATTAATGTGAAAGGCAAATAAATGAAACAGTGATTATGAATCAGTGCACTTGTAGTAAAGATATTATATGTTGAACTGGTGTATTGATTTATTTCTCTAAATATGCAACTTCTAGGAAATGATCCAGGTTCTAAAGAGAATAGCTGTCATTATCTACTTTTCCTTTTAATAAGGACTTGGGATCATTCTGTTACCTCTGAAAATGATCCCAGAATCACTGAGTTTTCCACTGTGTTTGGGGGTTTGAAATGGTTTCCTGTCTTCATAAGTGATAAAAGCGATGACTGTGTGTCCCTAGAAATTGTCTGGGTCATTCTTGCTACTTTGCAGACTGAAGCCTGGTAAATGGTGACAAGTCTCTGGAGGAGTTCTTTCTTACAAATGGATTTTTATTTGGAAAAAGAAATAGCAGAACAACTGCACTGAGTGTACAGTGTTGAACTTTCTGATCCTAAGTGAGGCTCTTTGTGGCAATTGAGACACATTCTTCATTATGCTCGATCCTGGCAGAAGGTCTACTTTGCAGTTCAGGAAAATAAGCAAATCTCCACTCAAACTGTGCAAAATGCCTGATTTCAGTTAATAGGCATTTGGATTGCTAACTTTTATGCTAAGTTGTCTCACTTTTTAAATAATCAAAATGTACAATGTAGTATAGTTCATTGATTCTCTTTATTCCTCACATATTCATTATGTACCCAGGATGTACAAGCAACCCTTCTAGGTATGCAGGATACAGCAGTGACAAACAAAGCAGTGCTTGCATTAGAGAGTTTACATTTTAGTGAGATAAGACTGAGATTGCACAAAATAAGTAGGTAATGATAAGTGGATATAATAGGAGATCATTAGAACTATGGAGATAAATAAGACAGTGGTACAGAACGAAAAATGACAGAAATGAAGTAATATTCAGTAAAGTAGTCAAAAAGGGTCTCATAGAGAAGGTAATATTGTGAATAAAGGTCTGCAGTTGTTAGAGACTGAACTATAGCTCAATCTGCATACAGATAATTTGAGAAATATCATTGCAGGCAGAGAGGATAGCATATATACTATTCTGAGATAAAAGCATGCCTGGCATTTTTAAGGACAAGTTTTTGGAGCAGAGTTACTGGAAGGAAAGAGTAGTGTTAGATGATGTCAAGAGTCAGGGCTGCTGCAAATAGCACTGCAAGTTACTGAGCATGTACAGGGGCACAGTTCACGTTTGCTTTTCCAGAGGGTAAACAATAGAGCGTCACTGAGGAGAAAGGATAGATGCAAACCTTTTAGCTTCATATATATCACTAAAGGATGTTGGTACATACCCTGAGTGAGAGAAGGAGCTTCTAAAATTTCTCAGCAGATACATGATACTTCCCAGTATATCATTTAAAAATTTATTCTAGCTACTATGTAGACAGTTGACTGAAAGATGGCACGGAGGAATTAAGGAGGTAATTAAGGGACAACCTAGATGAGAGATAATGACAGCTTGGACCATACAAGAACAAGGTAACTGTAGTGAGTGGCGGGCACCCCAGAGAGAGAACCAGCCAGCTTCTCCTGAGATCCCACCATATTGGAACTTAGGGTGCTGGGAAAGAAAGCAACCTACTCAGCTCCCTGGTAAGCAGCCATGGCTCCAGCAAGCGGTGGGTGTCCCAGACAGAGAACCAACCAGCGTCTCCCGAGATACTACCATGTTGGAATTTAGGGCGTTGGGAAAGAAAGCAACCCACTGGCCTCCCCGGTAAACAGCCGTGAGCCTACTAGCACGCAGGCTGAGAATCAAACATCCCATCTTCCCCCACACCCCTCCCCCATTAGCAAATGGGAGCCAGAGGTATGAGCATCTCTTGGGAGGTTGACCATATGCAATATAGCAAATAGTGGGGATTTCCTTCTACCATCTCTTTGAAGGCAAATATTGTTATCACTGTTTTGCTTTGTTCTGATTAATTGTATTGCTCTATTCAATATTCTGTTTCGATAAGTTCTATAATGTTCTGTATTTGGTTTGATTTTGCTATACCTTACTGAAAGGACAACTATTGTAAAGATAATGGGATATACTGTGGTACTTATTACTGTTATCCCAGTAAGCTGCTGTGATCTTCTGTACCACTTTCAGTGCACTGTCTCAACTGGTTTTGTTCTGACTTGTTCTGTCATATTTTACTACCTTCAAAATAAAATTAAAAAAAAAGAACAAAGTAACTGAGGAGAAAGTTTTGTTTTAGATATTGTGTGGAGATAGAATCAGCAGAATTTAAAGATAGATTGAATATGATATATGAAAGAAAGTGAACAGGTGGAAGGATGGAATTTCATCCAGTAAAGTGGGGAAAGTCACAATTAGAGCCAGATTTAGAGAAAAATAATAAGTATATACATTATATTTGAGATTAGATATCTAATCTTATATGTCAAGCAAGAAGTCCAATACAAGTTTAGTGCTGAAAGAGAGAGAGAGAAAATGCTCAGCTGGGGATCTAAATATAAATTTTATAATGAGGCAGGAAGAAAAGAAAGAAAACAAGAAAAAAAACAAAATTGAAAGTGCAGTGAAAGAGTACTGGGATTGTGCATTAAAATGTGAACCAATTAAAGAAACTATTTGAGAAAAAAATGCTGAAGATAATGCATTAGATGCTGCTGACAAGTCGAGTTGAATAAGGGCTGAGACTTCTCCTTTGGGTATAACATTGGATGTGGACTAACTAGATCACAGCATGACCAAGGACAAGCTCATAACTCTGGATTTAATATCACATGGTTTCTCATGTGTGAGAACCCGAGTGAAAACAGAGGTCAAAATAAAGGAAAGTGAATCAAAATTAGCCAGATAGGTCATTTTCAAAGGGGAAGGAGATCAACAGATGGAGAAAATGGGGGAGACTCAGACTAAAAATCTTAAAAAAGAGAAACAATAAGAGCTGCCAAGTGGATATAATGAGTATAATAAATGTTGTAAGAAATTTTACTGTAAAAGGGAGTCTGCAGATGACGTAGCTAGAAGAAAAAGTGACGTAAGCAGAATATTTTTCAAAGATAGGAAAATTCACAGTATGCTTGTAGGGAGTGAAAAATAATTTGGATGTGGGACAAATTACTGGAATAATTAAGAAAGGATTGGATTAAGTGCAAATAGTTTGTCATTTCCATTACAGTACTTCTTATTCATAATTTCAAGAGAGAGAAAGTTGGTACATTTTTATATGATGCTAGTCCTCAAGTTTTACTTGCATCACTGTTAAAACATTTACAGTAACCTTAATACCCAATATTTCATACTAACTGGTTCTTCTGCTCATTTGAGTTCTGGTTAATATTATTTTATCTCTTCTGTACAAATCTTTACATCTCAAAGTAAAATGGTAACTATTATTTTATTTCTATTTTGTTATTATCATGTCAAAGTGGCAGTTGAAGTAACAGGAACATGTCAACTTTCTCATGACTGATTTTCTTCAGTCAAGTGGAAAGTGTTATCATCAACTGAGAAGGGCCGTGATGCTACGTGTGGCAGTTGAAGAGAGAGATGTTGCGAGACAGTGGCCTATGAAAGCAGGGTTGGCAATGAAATAAGGATTTGTCGTGTCACATCTTGGCAGCACTGGGGGTTCACCTGAAGTCTGTGATCATTGAGGACAATTAAGCAGGGTCCCAGCCAGGGCCCTGGCTCAGGCTCAGGAGGCAGGCGTAGACCAGGTGCGGATCTGGATTGGCGCAGAGTGTGGCTTTCCAGGGGAGAACAGTGCAATGGGAGGTATGAGGAAATTCGGGAGGTGCACAGGCCAAGTTTCTGGCCATTGAGGGTGAAACCAGCTGGATAAGGAGGAGAGCAAGGGCTCCTGGGAAGTGAAGGGCAACAGATATAGCGATATCAGATCCTAGTAATCGTTTGTAAATCAGGCACATTGAAGAGAATTAACTGTCCTATAAGAAGGTGACTACAATGCACTTCATGTTTTGAACACATTTGCCAACTTTTTTGGGTACCTCCAGTGTTACATACCTTGTAGGTTTGAATTATTAATTTAAAAGCATCACTTTGCAGAAATAGGAGATTTGTATGAACTATTACTTTCTTTTAGCAATGGAATAGTTTCCTAACATTAGTGGTGAATCAAGTTGAAATTTCCCTTATGAGCCATCTTTAACATCAGCTTAACACATTTGTGGGAAAATGTTCTAATCATTTGGCATATGCACGAGCAGTCCCTCTGCTTGTCACTTTCCACCTCCACCCCTAAAATACACTACATTTGTCCTTCTGTGACACCTTGTTCTCCTCCAAGTTAAAACATTTCACATCTGTGATTGTCTGCAATTTTGTGAAACTTTTCTACTATGTGAAGCAGGTTAAATTTCACCACACAAAGTAAATTGCTGCTACTAGTTGATACTTATATGTTCAAAGGAATTAAACCAAATAATTGTCTTCAAGTTACTTCTTAAGTAACAAGATATATATATTATTAAATTTTTTTAGACATGTCACATGTTTCAAACTAAAATCACAGCAAATTATTACATTTCCATTTTGTTATTGTCATGTTGGTATTATATTGGAAATAAAGCACTGTTATAGTTCTCACCAAAACCAGTTCTCATCAGCACCCCAATCCTATACTACGACCCAGTTTTAACTCTTTCCCTATCAACATGTTTGGAAACACTTTCTCATATTCTCATATTGCTCAAGTTAGTGCAGAAATGACTACAGCAAACTGTATCAATGACAAAAAAGATAACCATGGAATGAACAGAATCCTTAGCCACAATAGATAAAGTATAAAAGGCATGTCAAGCTGAAAGAATTTTTCAAACTCAAAAATATGTGTGTGTGTGTGTGATACAGAGAGAGAGGGGGAGAGAGAGAGAGAGAGAGAGAGAGAGAGAGAGAGTAACACTTTGAGGAACTATCTAATTTGAGTGGATATATTCAGCACTGAAGGAGTTAAATAATGAAACCTTGATTATTCCATGGTCATTTAGTAATTATAATCAAGTTTAAGCATTGAAATTTAAATTCATCAGTGAGGGTTAATTATGGCATTATCGGCTATTGTAAGAACACAATCACCAAACTGTCATCTAATTATTGGTTGATAATTACGCATACAATCTCACCATCAACACTTCTTAAAAATCATTGCACTATATTTCAGGGTGTTCTTCTTTGTTACATATTTCTGTGAAATGTTTAAAAGTCCTGGAAAATGAGGGCAATTTGTATGGAGGCAAATGTCAAAATAATTTAAGTGAAAAAATGTAAATAGTAGAATACTCTATTAGAGAGGGATTGAATTCAACCCTTGTACCAGAAAAACCACCACATAACCAACAAAACTTTCTGGATAAAAAAAGAGAAGATTGTTGTTGTTTCTGCTTCTTTTATTTTCTTTTTTTTCCCCTAGCAATGGGAAATCTGAAGATGCAGTTGGTAAGTTTGATTCTAACATTAGTTCTCTGATTATCTTGTCCCTCTCCTCATAGATGAAGATGGATGTCTTAGCTCTAGCCAACAGACTGTATATTCGGTATCAGAAAGGAGCATGGGGCAGATGAGTTAGGGACACCTTTATCAAATCTTCTTTCTGAATCTTTCCCAGAAACACATTATCATAACTTCTGGTTACATCTAATTGGCCAGAGCTATTAAATGCTCACTACCTGGAAACAAAATCTGAGAAATTCAGTATGCATTAGTTGGACACTTTGACTCCACAAGCAGACTTTGGCCTTATTTAATAAAGAAGGTATAAAAATAGCCATTGCATATGCATTTTGAAGTGGTGAACAAAGGCTAGACACCTAGGTCCTGAAATGAGAATACAGAAATAAGAAAAACCCTCTAAATGCCCTGTCATTAGGTAACTACACTTCTAACTTTAACCTTATGCATAAATGACATACAAGAATATTCATTTTAGGTTATTGGAGAGCAACAAATTATAATACTTGAATTAGTAAGATGTAACATATTCTCATGTGGCAAGAGAACACAGAATATTGGTATTTCCAATGGTAATAAGGGATATTAACACAGCTGGAGTTAGCATGTCCAAGGCCCTGAAGCCTGAGGTATATATCCATGTCATATTTTGTCATGAATGATCTACTTTTAAACATTAATCAAACCAAAAACTATTGAAAATGAATCTATGTTCTGAAAAGTTCATATATCTAAGGACATATTAGGACAGCAGTATTCACTAGTGAATACATATACAATAATTAGGGACTCATGAAATACTGCTTATCATTTCAATTTGATATATTTTTCTGCATAATTATGAATGTGGGTCAAGGTTTTATAAATGTTTGCCGGAAGCATACTGCCTCTGTCATGTTCCTCCTGTTTCTTTGATTTTTTACAACCTATTAAAATAGATTCTTGGCACACTGAACACACAAGACTGATTGCACACTGAATCTTGCAGGCAGTAGTTTGTCGTAGGTTGTTGTTAACTGATCTAAACTTGACTGAAAGTCTGGAGCACATTTTTGGGGGGCCTTGTCTTACATTCTGTGTCAGTCTGCTCTTTCAAGTGTTCCTTTTGTTTCTTATGCAACTGGTCATTTTTCATATGTATCATCCCAAAAGCCTGTCTGCTTTTAATATTTCTTCCTCTGATGTTAGCCAGTATTTGACTGGTTCTACTGTGTTGTGTATGGTTTCTTTAAGAACCTTAAATGCCATTTTACCACATGTACCCCATCTACTACATAAGTAAAAATTTCTAAATGTATGCACCATCTTACTCATTTTTGCATCCCTGAGGTCAAGAGAAACACTTAGCAGGCAATGCATTTCATTGATTATTTTCTGTAGAAAAGAAGAGAGGGAGGAAAAGAAAGAGAGAACATAACAATACAAAGAGAAGAAGAAATTGTGAATGGAGGGTATAATTTTTCACTTCTTTTGGTGAAGCAAGGCTAGGACTGCCTGGGGGACTCTCAGTCCTTTGGCACTGGCGTGGGGAGAGTTTGAGACCTGCACTCCTAGTGGTTGAGTTCCTATCCAGCTCCCTAGGACACTGGACTGGGCCCTGGAGGTCTCCCAACCTCAGTGGCCTTCTTTCAGTTCAGGAGGCTGAGACTACACAGGGAGACTCTCAGCCCTCTAGCAGGTGCCTGAGGAGAGTTTGAGACCTGCATTTCCAGCAGTTGAGTTCCTATCCAGATCCCTAGGACACTGGACTGTGTCCTGGAGGTTTTGCGGGCCTCAGTGCACCAAGTCCAGCAGTCTTCTTTCAGTCCAGGAGGCCAGGACCATGCAGGTGGTCTTTCAGCCCACTGGCATTGGCCGAGGGAGAGTTTGAGACCAGTGCTCATAGTGGTTGAGTTCCCGCCCAACTCCCTGAGACACAGGACTGGGCTTGGGAGGTCCTACAGGCCTGACTGGGCCAAGCTCAGTGACATTCATTCAGTCCCAGGAGCTGAGGGTGCAGGAGGTGATTCCCAACACACCCAGGGGAAGCTTTGGAACACCATTCAAAGCAAGAAAATATAGGAAAATGACAAAATGAAAGACTAAAAGACAACCTCAAATCTCCAGCCCATCCCAAGAAAAGCCTAGGAGCCATGTAGATTAAAAAAAAAAATAGAAACCATACACCTGAAATGACTGAAATGATATCAACTGAAATAGAGAGGCAACTCGGGGAAGCTATGGAGCAACTCACATCAGAAATAATTGCCCAGGTAAAAGAAGAAATGATACAAGTAGTGAAAGAAATAGTGAACACATCTAGTGAAGACACAGCTAAAAAATTAGAGGAACAAAGCAAACAGATAGAATCCCTAAATGAACACTATAAGAAACAAACAGAATGCATGAAGCAGATTCAAAGAGATATACAGGAAATAAAAAATTCTATTGAAAGTTGCCAAAACCACCTCAACAAAAGTGAAGATAGAATTTCAGACCTCAAACATAAGATTGCTGCTAGTCTACAGGAAAGGAAAGATCTTTTAAAAATAAGAAGAATCAGGAAATAACAATTCAACAGCTGCAAGATGATGCAAAGAAAAACAATAAAAATTTATGATCACCTTCAATGTTGAATTGTGGGTAGGTGAAGGACTAAAAAACCAATTAAACTGTCTTGCTTCCGTTTCCAATTTGAATATTGTATAACCTTGACACTATCACTTAACTCTTTTATACATCTTCATCTCTTATGATGACAGCCATGATCATATGTTTCTTGAAGAAATACAGGGAAAATTACCACAACTTGATGATGGTGTTAGTGGTGATGACAGTCAATAATTTTTGAAATACTTGTTTACTAGTCACTCTGGTCAACATTATACCAACAGAAGCATGTACACCCAGCATCTAAATCTGACAACATTCTCCAAGGTAGGAACTATAGTATCCTCATGTAATCTATTTAAAAAGGCAAGCCTTTGAATTTAAAGTGATTTGACAATGTTATTCACATGGTACTTAGCAATGATAGAATTTGAACCAAGATAGATTTGAAGCCAAATATATATGAACTAGACACTGAGCAGTTAAGGTACTGACACGAGCACTAAGCTCATGTCCCATAGGGAAGAATTCTTAGGTTTAAAAATCTCTGAAGTTTCATTTTCTTTAAAGAAACGTAAACTTTTCTTTAGTATTTGTGCATGTTATGTTGTTCTGTATAATTTAAGCAAAATTTAACAGGTGGAGAATATTCTACCTTTCATTAAAGCAGATATGGTCAACTACCTCAATCAGTTCACAGTTTATGTCAGAGATAGGAACTTCAGTTGCAATTATTTCATTTATCAGCATTTGAAAAGAATTGGAACTCTCTAGTGAATCTTAAAAAAAAGTTCATAAAGAGCTAAAGGAGTGATTTTCAAGACTTTTTTCTTTCCAAAAATAATGAAAATGAAGTCATTATTGCATCCTAAAATGACAGATGCAAACCTTGTTAGGTTTACATTAATGGGTGTTTGGTGATATAAATTGTTATTTTCCTTCAATTACTGCTTTCTGATATTGAAGTATATTTTGTAGGTGGCATTTATTCCTTTGAGGTTAAACATGCTCAGGAATAAAATGCTGCTTGGCAGGAAACAGATACTTGAGTTCAAATAGGAATTTGTGAAATGGGCCTGGGTCTCCTACAGTCTTTTGCTAGGAAAATCAAAGAGATAAATATGTATTGTAGAGATTTTCTGTCTAAAGGAAGTTCTTTCATCTACCTGCCAATACCAGATCAAGTCAAGGATCCGCCATGATGTAAACATGACAAGAAAAGCTATTTTTCTTTAAATCTATTGCTAAGCTGCATGAATATTAATAGCTAATGAAATACCAATTCTAATCGGCATGCAAAAAATTCACACTATCCTTCATGTTGTGGATTTCACAAAAATTGGAATTGATGAGTACCTTGGAGGTTTCTTGAATAAACTTCCCAAGAATATCATTAAACAATATTATCCTACTTGAAAAAAGAGGAATAAAAGCTTATGTATTGTCAATGGGTAGACATAAGGAGAAATAAAAATATTATCTCTTATTGTTCAGGGTATAATCACTATGCCATGTATAGATGTCAGGATTTTATATGGATATCCTAAGATTTATGCAATACCATATGCCTCTTTCAATACAGAAAGGCCTGTAAGTTCTTCACGGTTGAAAACTTTTAATGTTTGTCAAAACTCTATGAGGATGTTTAGCAAACATTTGTTAACTTAGAAGTAGTATTTCAGAATAGTGTCTCCTCAGAAGTTTAAAACAATAAATCATCCACATGATGGAACTTTTCACTGACAAATGTGTAACTCATACACTGTAGCCACAGTATAGTATTTCATATTGATGTATCATAAGCAATGGTTGAATTTGTAGGCATATAATCTCAGCAATGTTTAATGAACTAAAAGTATATTAACATGAAAATGTAAAAGATTGTGATGACCAGTATAATAAAATTGGAATATGATAGATAATGGTGTGTATGAGGAACTGTTTTGCATAATATATACAATGAAAAATTTATACATAGGTAATATAAAGACAAAAACTAATTAACAGACATAATATGAAGAGCTATCTCTACTGATCACAGTTATATAAAAATATTTCAAACTACTATTAAGTGCCATCTGTAAATAACTTTTCTATGTACAGTAACAAAATCATTTAATTGCTCATATAAATAAGCTTTCAAATTACTGGCTGATGGTCTATAATCTTCCCACTGTGATTTTATTATTTTCATTCTTCTAAGGTCATTTTACTCATCATAGGTTTCCAATAAATAGAATCAACTGTATTCAAGATCATGCATATATTGTGTTTGCTAAACATTTAACCAATTTTCACTGCTCTGTCTTCAAAGGAAATGCCATTAGTATTTGATTGCATTATTTGTCAGTTTTTCAATCTTAAAAATACTTTTACTTTTTGCTTATACTGGCTTATTATTTAAAAATGCTATTACAAAAGGTGGACAAAACAGATTTAATATACAAAGTATTTTCAAAACCAGTGTGAATTTTATTTAAGTATCCAGTCTAGGAATTCTAGTGCATCTGAGGAAATGGTCAACAATTGTACATACATTTCCATTGAAGTGCTCAAATGTAAAAGTAGGTTAGTGAACTTGGTATAGGCAATTAAAATCATAGATTGCAGACTGAGATGATATGGATCTGAAATACTCCTGAAAGGTTCATGTGTTCAGAGGTAGAACTTTTAGAAAATGATTAGATCATGAGGCTATTAGTATCATCAATGGACTAAATCCTTGGTGAGCCAGTAGCTTGCTGGATTGTTTAGCGCTGGAGCTAGTTGAAGTTTGTGGGTCACTGGGGTCTAACCTGAGAGGGTCTGTCTTGCCACTGGGCTGCTTCCTCCCTTTCTATTTTCTGATTGCTTTGAGGTGAGCAGCTTTCTCCCTCACATCCTTATACAATGACCTTTCTGCCTTCCAGCAGGCCTGGAGGCAAGAGAAGGTGATCAAGGGTGGAATCTTTTGAACCAGGAACCAAAATCAATGCCTCTCTCTTTAAATTATTTTCCTTGGTTTTGTCACAGCAATGATATCTGATTAACAAAAGATACATCAGAAAATGAAGTAAAATGAATTTTTTTTCACTTTTGGGATCAAAGAAAAAGGAAGTAAAAGATGAGACAAGAAGAAAAGTAATTACTTTTGATTAGAAAAGAGGCAAAATAGGACTAGAAACCCCATTTAACCTCACTATTCCTCTTTTTTGTATCTTCCCAAAAGATTTAACAACATCAGACCACGGTGATATATGCACATCCATGTTTATAGCATCACAGTTTATAATAGTCAGACCTTGGAAACAAATGAAGTGACCACTGACTGATGAATGAATTAAAAATTTTTTTTATACAATAAAGTACTATTCAACCACAAAGAAGAATAAACTTGAGACCTCTATAGATAAATGGATGGACCTTGAGACCATACTCTTAAGTGAAATAAATTTGAAACACATGTATAAATATCCCATTGTTGTTCTGATGTGAGAAACTGAAAGTGTAAATAAAAACCAAAATGTGTATTAGAGGGCCAAGAATATAGCTCAGTGACATAGTCCCTGCCTGCAACCTCAAGGTTGTGAGTTCAATTTCTGGTACCAAAAAAATTAAAAAAGTATGTTAGATATGGCAAACTAAGAAGAAATTGTTTAAAAAGGAAGGGAAACTAAAGAGGGGTGGGTGGGAAGGGAAAGAAAAAAAATAACAAAGATAAATAGAAACAAAAGATTTATAAATAAAGAGGGAAAGAGGGATTGAAGAAAGGGAAGGGAAATGGGAAAAAAAAAGAGAAATCAAGTCACTGCAATCATTATGTATGTCTAAATTTTACCAATAAACTTAAATAACAACAATAAAAATCTGGAAGAGTAATAAGATCCAAAATGTACAATAGATATTGCAATAATGACAGGGGCAGAAAGTGCTCAAAAGGAAAGAACAACTGGGATGGGGGAAGGGAGAAATGGAAGAAAGGAAAAGATTATATGTAAGTAGGTGTACACATATAACTGTATGTATATATATCTGTACAAGATAAGTAACTATACTACTAATTCTGTTAGTTCATCAAAAATAATCATTTGTGTTGTCATTGTTTGACTGTTTGATAATTTTTTATTCTTGGATCTTATAACCTGAACAACTACTTCTAAGATAACAACTGCAATATATTTAAAAAAGCAGGCAAAAAACTGTACTTTCTCAACTTTTTCTTAGTACTAGAAATGTTAACTTGTGAAAGGATACAAGACAATATGTTTAAAAGATATTATTTAAACTTGGGTTGTCTAATATTTTCTTTAAGATACAAAAAAAAAAAAAAAAGGTGTGGGGAATGTGAAGGAAGGAAATTCTATTCCAAATTCCAAAACCACAGAACCTGAATGAAGGTAGGTCAGTAATAATTTGTAAGAAAAGTAGAGGAACCTTGGAACTCAAAGCCAGAATCACTATATCAGGAGAAAGAACACAGCAAAATTACAGCAATAAAGATTGATGGTAGCCATCAAGAGCTAAAGACATGAGGAAGACACCCTGAAGAGTTTCAAGAATCAGTTGTTAAAAATAGTAAATGGACACTTATTGCTTCAAAACAAGGTGACAACTGCTAGGGCCTTGTGATCTGTCTTCAAGTAGCATGGAGGTCTTCAGACAAAGTGTCACAAGATCCATGTTACATGTTAACATGAACACCATAGTTGCTATGTTGAGAGTGGACTCAAGAAGACAAGAACGGAATCACTGAGGAAACTATTGTCATAAATTAGCTAACCTAAGATGATAGACTCTGGGCCTGGTGAAGCACGTCTGTAACACAGCACACTGAGAGGCTGAGGTGGGAGGATTGCAAGTTCAAGTGCAGCCTGAGCAACTCAACAATTCAGTGAAAACTTGTCTCAAAATAAAAATTAAAAAGTGTAAAGGCTCTGAGTTCATTCCTTGCAACACACACACACACACACACACACACACACACACACACACACAGAGTGGTAGAATTCAGACTTCTGGAATGATAGTGTGTGGCTTTCTATAGACCTCTCTGTGAAACATTTATAATTCATGAAAATCATTTTTAAACAACTACTAGAATCTCTGTAAAATGAATAAAGGACATTAGGCAAATGAAAGGAATTCAACACAAAAATCTACCAAAATTGATTTTTAAAAAGTACTGGTTGAACCATGATTCGCTCCCTTCCCTACTTTTCCCTGTTTAAAGTGGCAGAGTCTTTACCCCAGGTGGGTGCAGCCAAGACCACAAGGGCTGCCTGTCTCCTTAACTCCAGTCTATGGTGACAGATTCTGCTTGGAGTGGCAGCCTGCAGTTCTCATCCCCACAGCTCTGCTTATAAAAGCTCTTTCTAATCAACAGCAACGGGGAGATTCACAGCTTTCTTCCTTACATTCTCTTTTCACATGACAATAGTTGCAATCCAGGAATAGCAGGCTAAGAATACCAGAGCTATCAGATTCCTCTGCTACACACAAATTCTAGAGGGGTGAGTCCATACTATGAGGCAAGTTAAGAAGATCAGATACTACAGTCCCATTCCAAGACCCATCCCATATGTCTAGGTTGACTTTAACAAAGCTGGCCATTGTAGATAACCCTGGTATTTCTGAAGTACAGACGTTGCCCAGATGGAGAAGTAGCTCCTAAGAAGAGAGAGCTCCAAATTCCTCACTGGAAAACTGACAACTTTGGAGACAGAATGTGGAGAAAGTCAAGCCTATGGAGACTGTGATGGGTAGTAATTACTCAGGTGGCTGCTGTTGCCTAAATATAATTAACAAAAAGCTAATTGTAGAGTAAACAGACAAGAGGGCAGTGAGGAGGGGCACTCCTGAGATAAGAAAGACCTCAGAGGTTGACCACTGGGAGTACCTTTGCGAAGAGGATCACAATGAGGAGCATTCTTCACCCTAAGGCACTGTCTAAACAGTAGATCAAGCAGCCAGTAACTAGTGGAGTTCACATGTGATCAACTTTGTGCTGGAGGCAAACAGGGTTTTAGAAAGACACCCAGATAACCTTGCTACCACTGCAGTCTTCCTCAAGTGTTTGTGCTCCCTCTAAGGAGCTGCACACAGGAGCCATAAAGTCCTTCCTTGTATTGTCCAGACAGATCATGAAACAGAGAATAAATGAATAAATGAATAAAACAGTGCGCTCTGCAGATAAGAAGAGAAAGTATCAAGAGTACTATAAATATCATCTAAACTGTTCAGTTTCAAAAAAAAAATCACAAGATATTAAACAGGACAGTGTGACCAACAGAACATGAAGCAAGCAATAGAAATTGCCTTCTAAGAGAGCAAGCGCTCAACTTAGAAAAGATTTCAAATGCATTGAAATAACCAGTGTAAACCATAAGTAAAGGTATGCCAATATTTCATCAGATGGAGAATATTAATAAAAGATAGAAACTATGAAAAGAACTTAGTAGGAATTATGTAGTAGAAAAGTACAATGATTGAGATGAAAAGAAAATTATTAGAGGACTCAGCAGGAGATTTGAATGGAAAAAAAGAAGATTCCATAAACTTGAAGATACATTATTAGAGTTTGTGAAATCCAAAGAACAGAGAAAAAAAGAATTAGATTATGAAAAAAGGACAAGAAGCTAAAAATTTGAGGACAATCTTAAATGTAATGTAAAATAGGGACATAAGAAAGAGTGGAATGACAGAAAGGTATCCAATGGTATTTGAAGAAATAATGACTTCAAATTTCCTAAATTTGAAAAAAAAATAATTTATCTACACATCCTAAAACACAAAGAAAACCAAATATATCATAGTAAAAATGTTTAAAGCCAAAGAATCAGAAAAACTTGAAAGTAGCAGGAGCAAACCAACTAATCATAGTGAAGGAAAACACAAAAGATTAAAATTTAAATTCTCTTGGCGGCAGTGGAGGCCTGAGTAATGGTTGATACATTGTGTCAGCTTGAGAAGTTTAAGTAAGTGACTCAGCAGGGTGTCAGGGTCCTAACTTTGTGAACTAGAAGCCTAAACTGACTTTACTCATTACTACACTAGACTTCTACCCAAACACACACAGATACAGCATGTATAGTCATGGATTAAGCATACATGAGCAGAGTCAGACTTCCGCTACTTACGATTAAGCATGTGCATACATGCAAACCTATAGATTATACATAGGCATCATATATCCCCACACATAAATCCACACTATGTATATGTGTGTGTATGGATTAAGCAATGACCATGATTTACACTAATACAGCCTCTTCCCAAGTGATGAACAGCTAGAGAAACTCTGCAATCTGTTGCTTTCATGATTTTTAAACATTGTAATACCCCAAGTGAGCTTCAAACAGAAAGAATTCAGAGACATTTCATAAATAAAACTACACTACATTGGGTTCTTTGAACTATTTAAAAATACCAATATTGAGCTATTACTGTATAATTTGAACCATTTTTTGAATTGTTATAAGAACAATTGTGCTTTTAGACCTGATAATCCCAGTTATTCAAGGTCATACCAAAAAATAGGAAGGACAAAATAGCATTAAAACAACACAAAGCAATAATCAGAGATTTAAACACTTTTGTTTTTATCCATATCAATTCTCATTTAGCTTGAAAATCACTTTCCATAACTGCTTCAATTGCAACAAGATAAGTACTTCAAGATGTTCACTGCAAATTTGTGGGCTGATGTTGTGAATGATCACAGAATATTAAAGCTGGAATTGATCAGTGGCATTATCTGGTCCAGTGCTTTTGGTTGGCAGATGAGTTGCTGCAAATTAATTATCTAAAAACTTTGTAGGGTAGAGAATGAGAATGAAAAAAAGGAGCCATTATCATTTCAGAGGAGGAAAGTGAGGCATGAAGACATTAAGCAAGTTGCCAACTTTATTAGAACTCTTTACTAGCTGTTGGGACTAATATTCAGCCTGCCAGTATCTCATGTCCTGCCTCTGCCTGGCCTATCTTCATGCTGCTGATGGTTCTAAAGTGTCACCTGTAAGTGAAGAGATAATGATTTAATAAGGGAGAAATATATTTCTTGTCTCTCTGGACAGGACACATATTGTCATATCATGTTGACAGGAAAGGTGAGGTTCTGAATGTCACGCTGGACAAACTCTGAATTTTATTGAGCTGAGCTCTAGAAAGAAAAGGATAATATAATTTCAGTACCTGTGTTTAACAGAACTCATTTTAGTTGCAATATTTTGATGATGCAACACATAATAAGATCTTTTTTTTTAATGTATTTGCAGTCTAAAATCTAGCTTCTAGCCACACTGACTAAACAAATGTAATTGCTCTGAATGGACTCTGAATAGCTTTCAACATTTCATTACAAAGCAATTACATATTAGTCTTTCCCAGAGCTCTCAGCATGGCTTTTAAAAAAGAAATTACACAAACAGGTGAAATCAGCCATTATGAAATATAACCTACAAGCCTGCAAAGCAAGGTTTCAGAGTTTGTGTAGTGGGCCAGGCTTAAATCAAGTGATAAACAAGTTTCATTTTTGAGATTGCTGCCGTGAGAAAATTTAGCATGCTTAAAGTAAGTTCAGTGTTAAAAAGGGACTTACTTCATTTTACAATGCTATGAAGCACTACAGAATTTATTAGACATTGCATAGAGGTTAAATGAAGATCAACCTCCTGTGAATTCATATTGTAAATATATGTATTTGACTATGTAAAGCAAGATGTAGCTGAACACGTGTCTGTATTTAGGAAGGATGTAATTCTCTAAAACAAACTGAGTGCTTATTTTGTACCAAGCACTTTTCTAAACCCATTTTAGCTATCCTCAAAGCATTCCTTGTAGGTAAGTTGTTTGTGCTACTCTTACTTTTTTCACAGAGCAAACTGAGACACAGGAAATCTAAAAAGTTTGTTCAGGATCAAGCTGCCATTGATAGGAAGTCGGGGTTCAAACTAGGTATTCTGACACCTGAATGAATGAGCTCAACTTCTCTTAATTTTACCCATATATACCATTAAGGATCCTAAGTGGACATGTGAATCAGTCCTGCAGATTTAGAGATGGAAAGAAAGGCGAGCCCTTAACACAATAGCTAGAAACAGCTTTGTAAAGTATTGTTTTGGCCTTAGGGCTGTGCTTCCAAATATGGCTTTTTAAAAAATGAAGAAACCTGCAAGGGCACAGTATGGCTGATCTGTGTGTATAACCCGGGTTCAGGGTGCTCAGAAGATGCCCAATTCCCTTGCTATTTTACACCCCACTGTGTGAAGATGTACATCTGAGTATTCTCAGTGGACAAGATTTCTGCTTCTCAATACAGTTTTTCGAGGGATACATGGCTTCATCAATGTCTGAAGCAGGGGCAAATTCTCGGTAAAGAGTTAGATACAATACTCTAGGTGTTTTGGACTACAGGGTCTGTTTTTCAGCACTCATCTCTGCTGTTGCTGTGTAAAGCACCCGCAGACAGGACAAAGAGTATGGCGGAGTCCCTGTCACTTTCCTATACAATTTGAAACATGAAGTTCGTATACTTTTTATGTCACAAGCTATTATAGTTCCTTTGAATTTTTGCAGGCATTTAAAAATTTAGAAAAAGAAGCTACAGGAGCAAAGAAACAAACAAACACTTTCTTTGCTCAAGGATCATAGAAAGCAGGGAACAGCCCAGATTAGGCCAGTGGGCCATTGTTTGTCCACCGTTAGACTGCAGAGTGATTCTTCCCAGCATCATGGACCTGTTCAGAGAATGTTTCTAACAGGCAAATTCTCAAGCCTCTTTCTTAGCTACTGAACCAGAAACTCTGGAAGGAGGCCCAGTAGTAAGTGTTTACAAAATAAAAAAGTCCAGGTGAAACAAGTACACACTAAATTTTGAGAACAACTTCCCTGGATCTGTTGCCCTAATAATTTAATCCATCTAGTCATTCTTGCAACAAATGATTTTTCAGAGGCTAATTGTGTAGGAATACAATGGAGAAATTACTATTTCCATTTGTGTAGATGATAGAATAATCCTCTAATAAAACAAGAAATGGAAATTTCTGAAAATGGCTTATCCCCCCACCGTGTGTGTGTGTGTGTGTGTGTGTGTGTGTGTGTGTGTGTGAGACATACTTTCATATTCTGCTCTGTTCTATTTTTATAGGCTCTAACTCAATAAACTGATTTTTACAACCTACCAGTGGGTCACAATTGTAGGTGCAAACTACTGTAAACTTTCACTCACCAGTGCAAATTCCTTGTTGAGAATCATCTGCTCCACCAAAGACGACTCGTTGTGGAAGAGGTGGGGCTGCATGTGGCTCCACATGTGAGGGAACCACCAGAACTCATCCACGGACCGGAGCAAAAGGTCATCTCCCTCATCTTCCTCTTCAGTCCCTGTAACACAGAGTTAGATGTGGCTTTGTGAAGATGTTGTTCTCCTGCAACAGCTACTGTTGTCAGATTTACTTTTTTTGTGTTGTCGATACATAGATTCAAATGTGTGTTTATTAATAACAAAAAAATCATAGTCTAAATTGTATCAAAGACAATAGGAGTTTGGGTACTGGGTAGTAGGTGTCAGTGGCCTCCATTGCAGACATCTAATTTAGAATTTAAGAGAAAATGTTACCTAATCATAAATGATTTATTTCTTTAATTGCCTCTCTTACTATACATATCTGACCAGAGACAGTAAGTCATTTTATCTTACAAAGTTTATATGTAAATCTAAAATTGAACTTATAACTGATGAATTTTGATGTTTATGATTTAAAAATAATGTATGTTTATTGAAGAAGTGTGCAAAACACAAAGATATGTTTTATAAAACCAACAAACAAAAAGAAAACAACCCATAAAACCATCTCAAGAAGTACCCAGTCGAATCCTTTGTATATCTTTCTTTAAAATATATGTCTACTTATTTTTCAATAATTTATCTTTCTTGAATTCTAACATAGTATATGTAGAATTTCTCATTTTGGTACAACTATTTCGGAAAATTTTAACAATGAATCTTATAGTTGTTCCAATTGTAATAAAAATCTGACTTGATAATTTAAAACTAATATTTCTTTACCATGCACTGGAAACATTATTGACAGCACTCAATGCATAGGGAAGCCATTATTTTGTGACAAGGTGAAAAAGAAAGAATAATCCCAATAACTTATTTCTAAGAGAATTCATTATATTGCAGATGTTCAAGAATATTTTCATTATATAAAACCTTACAGCTTTGGTAC
>PVJX010022701.1:0-30115 GCA_004027295.1 Dolichotis patagonum
TTCAGAATGCACTGTAATTCTTTCACTCTTTGAATGGTTTTGTTATGTTTTATATTATTGTATTTGAAACTATGCTCAACGATAGCAGAGAAAGAAATATTGTGATAGGTATTGTTAATGTCCAGTTGTCTTAATGTTAAGTATTGTGTTGCCTATGTTGTCTGGTTCCGATCTGCTCTGTGCTGACCTCTTTTGTGTTATTCTCTTTAAAATAAAATAGAAAAAAAAGAAAACACACAACATGAATTATTTTCTTTCTTTTGTTTGAGATGATTTTTCATAAAGCAATAGTGTCCTGAAATATTTTATCTGGGTTTATTTTGATGTTATGTAGTCCATTATATATGGGCTGTGACTTTGTATTGTGGAAAATAATTCAACTCTGATTCTTTTAACAAGTCTTATTTAAGCTCTTCAGAATGTGAACAGAAACACTCTAAATGATCCACCATTGTCCTTCAGAGTACACCATGCCAAACACCAGCTTTTCTTAAAGTCAAGGAATTAAGTTCAGTGTTGTATACAGTTATTATTGTTGTTACTGAAATAAATATTATGCATTTTTGTTTCTGTAGTACTTTTATTTAATGATTCAAAAATCTGATTAATGTGCTTCCCTATATGTATACAAGTAAGACTTCATAAATATACCCCATGCTGGGATTCAATTACCTCAAGGTTAAAATTTAAACATATTTGTGTTTGACCCATAGCAGGGTGCAAAATATATCTATATCTATATCATCTATATCTATCTATATCATATATATGTATATGTGTATCTATATCATCTATATCTATATTTCTTTTGGCTTCATACCATCACATGTAAAAATGAAACCAAAGGGCCTGGTGCCATGTTTGTTCCAAATAGTGAAACAGCAATATTAATGAGCAATACATTTCCCAGCATCATTTTACAATATTTTGTAGAGGTATTTAATTTCAGTCAGATTTCAATTAGAGGATTTGGGCTACAAAATATACAACAATCTGAATGAAATAGATACCATTATTGTGACCATGTTTTTCTGGTTTGAATTCATTACAAGGAGCATTGTAGATCTGACCAGATATTCAACATGTATTTTTGTCAAGAGTTCTATTTAGATACTTAGCATCACTTTACCATACTTGTAAAAGTTATGGTATAATATATAATTAAGTAGTTTGGGATCCCAACACTCAATCACAAAGTTCCACGATTGCAGTTGATAGTTACAGACATACCCATGTCCAAAGCAAAAGGCCATTAATCCACTTTCCTAGCTTTGTTGACCTAGGTATGAAAACATGCTTATGGTACATCACATTAAAATACCTTCAGACACCTTCAGGTCATCAGTATCTGTTCTGTTTCTGAAGTAGGCTTACCTGCCAGGGAAGAAGCCCAGGATGCTCTGCACCTTTGGGAATACCCACTTCTGCTTTCTCCAAAAGCATTTTATTCAGCACATGGGCCACTGCATACACAGCATTGTAGATGAAATAGCTAGAGTCAGACAAGGTCATGAGGTCAATGTTTCCAGGCATAAATTCTAAGGATGTATTCGGTGGGCAAACTCCAATTCCTCCACATTGTGAACCAGGAAGTGAGCAATCAAAAAACTTGAGCCATAATTTGCTGAAATAAAAGTCTTCAGGGTATTTGGAAGGGTTGATTGTGCGGAGGAAGTGTCTGAAACCAGGGACTTCCCCCTTGTGAGGAGAAAATGAGAAGCTCCCATGAAAAGAGTGTAGCATGTGGTCCGTCTCATATACAACAATGTCCCACTTTGCAGTCATGATCCACACCTTTCCTGTTGTCAAGAAGAATTCTGCTGCAATGTCCACAGTGATGAGGCTCCCGACTTCCCCATACAGGATATGCACATTTGCAGATGAAACTCTGATCCTGCTCATGAAAGCAATGTCACTTGACGCATACATTATCTTAGTGGCAGGGAGCTTTGCTGTCAAGGCCACACAGATAGCTTTCTTTAGCATCTCTGCTTTCAGGTCCCCAAGGAACTGCTCACCTTTCACATCATCAGATACAAAGATGGCCACCCATGTCCAACTAAAATGCAGCAATAATGAGATCATTGCATGGACCAGAGTGCTGTTCGTGGGGGCCATTTGATAGACTGATGGATATTGGTGTTTGTCACTGAGGCGGGGGTCAAAAGGTCCATATGCGACCTGGAAAAACAAACAAAAATATCATGACTCTGGAGATTACTGAGATCAGTGTTGGTAAACTGCAGAGAGTTTTGAGTGTTATCTCCAAGACTGGACTACTGAGTCGACTACTAATTGGTAAAGAGTTAGGAGTATTGTAGATATTACCCAGTCCTCACATTCTGAACAGAGTGCTGTGTTTACTGTTGCACAGCATTTAGGAATTGTCAAGTGTATGTCATGTTCTATGAAATAACCATTAAGATCCACATCTGGCATGTGATTCAAGAAGGAATAAACTTTGGCTATGGCATCTAGACAGGGGTATCTGCCTCACACTCTCCCTTTTGCCTTCAGCTGTAGAGTCAACTGGCAGCAATCAATAGTGGATGGAATCTCTGATAAAGAAACAAATATTTAGTGTGTTAATCTCGGAATGTTTTCACGTTATTATAGCACTAAAACTGAGTTTGCCTTGAGAAATAGAAACACTTTCCCTCGTTAACTGCCCAAACAGTATTTCAAGATTGTTCCCAATACAATGCCTCTGTTCTTCAGTTATGCCCCCTCACTGATGCTTGTGCTGTAAATTTCTTCTGGAAACAACACACAACACAGACAACAGGAACCAGAAATTTCTGTGTGTCTTCCAAGTGGGTGGATTTAAGGCAGTACTTAGAAAAGTGAGCGGCTGAATTTGAATTGAGCTGTAATAGCTTCAGCTATTCCTTAGGATCTCTAAAACTTAAACCCGCAGTGTTTTCTCAAAGAAGTCGGATGTCCTGGTGTTTCTTGCCCCACATTGGACAGTCACTGATCTCTAGAGGCTTCTGAGATTGTCATATTCTGTAGTGGACATGCATCACAACACCAACTGTGAGCTGCCAGAAATCAGTGTAAAGGAAAATGAGACGTCAGTGCACTGGAGCAAGACAAAAATATGTATTGTGGCTCACAGTAACCACACCTTCATGCTCCCCCCTTTTTTTGTAATCTTGATTATCAGTAAACACAAGGATATTCATTTATGACTTTACCTTTTACAGAGTGTCTATTTTTACTCTCCATATTTCCCTTTAATCAGAAATACTGCCTTTGGGGATACTGGAAAAATTATTGCCAAAATTCGTGGTCCACTTGCCTGGGGAAATTTGTAGAGTTCCAAAATTGTTCCAGTCTCAGCTGAAAATGCTGCTGCAGTTCCTGTGATGATGGCTGGAAATTTTCTGTGTGTGTGGCAGTTATAGTTAGGGAGGGGTATGTCTGTTCCACACAGCCAAAGCAGAGTGCTCCACAAGGCAAAGTGGTCACTGGAAATGGCATTGTAGATGTGGAAACCCAAGTTCACATTGGGGAGCAACTGGAAGTCCTTGTTGATCTCCTCTATGGCAAAGTAGAAAGCCAGTACATGCTGGTAGTTCTTCCAAAACCAACTGTTTAATTAGAAATTGTATCAGTTCCATGAATTGTAAAGAGAAAATGGTAGAATCTAGTATTTTCCTATTTTGTGCAGAGAGTTTATGCCCCCAAAGACAAATATACTAGGAGACTGTAAGATTATTGCCACAGGAGTACCTCTATACTAATGGCAAAACATGAAAAAATTGCACAACATGAAATAATCCAAACAGAAAATATCAGAAATCATGTGGCTCATTCATAGGATATATTTTGAATAGACAAGTCAATAGCATCAAAAATTAGACTAGTCCATCCCAGGAATTGAAGGAGGAAAGGGACAAGCTGTGGGTGAGTAGGTGGTAGTGAAAATATGCTGGCTTCCTATGAGTGTTTGATGAGAAACATCATCAGTTTGTCAGTGAGTATATATTTTGCTCCATTGAATTTATTTCACATTTATTGATCAAGGAAATGTGAAGAGCTTATTGAAAAATGTTGGACATTTAAGTGTCAGAAGTACAGAATGTTAATTACACCTGAAATATCCAACATTGGTTAAATGCATGTTGGCATACTTAGGTAAAGTGACACTTAATAGACCTGAAAAATATAACAGAAATGTTCATTAATCACAGGAAATTATGATTGAACTATATTTCATCTGATTACAATAGCATTTAGAGAATAAAGTTGTGAGTGTGTGCTCATATTTTGACTGGCACAGGTATAGAGATAGATATTTTTACTGTTTTATAACCATGCTGAATTTTACTGGCTTTTTGGCAAAAACATGAATGTTGAGAACATCTCTGAGTGGATAACAGAGTGTGGAGAGCAAAGTTGGGCTTCCATTTTTGTGAAGTGGAGTGGTAGCTTTATTCTAGCCCAGTGAGCTCATGGACACACAGGTTCCCTGAAGGTTATCTGCGATTAAGATTCTCTCTTTTCTATCATCAATTCCTACCTCCCTAACTGTGGCATATGAGAAGAATCAGTTGCAGTCATCTAACCTTAGATTTCACATGGATGAAGTAATGGGCAGAAAATAGTCCATTTTATGCTTTTGGTAAAAGTAGAGAAAGAGATAAAAGGGAGAGAAATTCAAAATTAACAACAGAAGGGAAAAATGACAGGAAGTTTCCCTTACAGTGACAGAAAAGTAGAATTCTACTCCACAAGTTGACAGACCGGTATCATTTATCTCTAGGGCATACTTTTTGCTGAAATGATAATTATTAAATGATGTTGGGAGAAACTGCTAAGGATAGAGACATGTATGGAACCAAACTGCATACAGTTTGACTCTCTTAGGATATGAACATACTGATATGTGTCACACTTTTAAGGTACACTTAACTGTTACACCAGCAAGTCATGTTCAGAGAAAATGCTAACCTGCCATTGAACCCCTATTTAAATTAATTCAGCAACTCAGTTGTTACAGTCATATGCCATACAGTTGATTAAGCCTCCAATTAATGAATTTCTGCTTTTCTTTCTGGAAAAGTTAACAAAGAGTTTCCTGGAGTAGAGCAATTAGCCCGTCTAAATGATCATTTTATTTTCTTCTAATAAAGTTAAGATTAGAAGAAAGACTGTCTTAAGTGTGATAAGATTCAATTATGGTCATTTTGTAGAACATGGTCAGCTTTGGTTGTGGATCTCAGCTGTGGTTTGCTTCATCATGAGACATATTTTAAAAATATCCCTGTCCAAAGTGGACATGTAGAGGGATTCACTTGGGTTCAATATTAATGTCAGACCAGGGCTCAGTTTTTCAGATGCCTATGGCTGTCACTCCAGAGATGTCTCAGAAGGAGGTCACGAAGCAGCAATTAATTCATTTATTTGAAGGATCCCTTGCTTGATAATGGGCATGCATGTGATGGATGCATAAAATTGCATGTGATGGACTGGGCATAAAAATGAGGAATTCTATCATCTATGTTTCATGGAGAGGAGAGAAGAAGAAAGGTGAAACATGGTTGAAGGATCAACAAGCAAGATAATCTCAGAAATCATCAGTATGTCTACCTTCCCTGTCTTTACATTGTAAAAAGTAGTTCTCAAGATGCATCAACCCCAGCATGATCCATAAGCAAGCACATTGAATCACACAGAGTCATAACCATATTTAATATGTACACACACAGCCTGGAACTTACCTACTGGCTCTCATATAAGTTTTCGGTGCGAATAGAAATGACAGACGAGATACATCAGGATCCTGGTTCATGTAATAGAGGGGGAAAAACCCACCAAGCACCAAGTCTCCATCTCTGCGGACACTTGGACTCAAGTATGTTAAACACTGTGAAACTTCCCTCCATGACGCATGTAAAGTTTTCAAGAGTAGAAAGAGGAAAATTAGGAAGAACATGTTCAGCTCCACTAAAACAGAGAAAAAGCTTTTTTTGTTTGGGTTGA
This sequence comes from Dolichotis patagonum, assembly GCA_004027295.1. Classification (NCBI taxonomy): domain Eukaryota; kingdom Metazoa; phylum Chordata; class Mammalia; order Rodentia; family Caviidae; genus Dolichotis; species Dolichotis patagonum. The sequence continues at coordinate 5,989 of PVJX010022701.1, forward strand.
GTAAATGGAGCTGTATCCTGTCTGTGGACACAACCTTCTGCAATGAGAATCAACCTCTGTGTAAGGCACTGAGAAGTCCCAAAATCATTAGATGCCTTCACAAAGTGGAGCATTTGCAAAACAGTCTTTCTAGACAGCAGCACAGCTAAACAGACAGTGATGGATCAGTAATGTAAGCATGGAGGCCACATATCACCGTTGGTTACATTATGACCAGAGCATTGCTGGCTTCCTCTTTTCAGTGCTTCATGTCACCTTGTGCAGGATCTCTTGGGATCTCCCAGGCCTGGGGCTCTGCACCTGCCACCCCACACCATGGTGAAATAACACTTAAAAATATGTTTATGAATCCTTCCTGGGCTTTATTATCTCATCTTGGTCCACCAAGGATTTGCACACCGCATACTGAGACAGTGGCTTGGGTATTTTTGTTTCTTCAGACTGTCAGAGCATGTTCTGAGGAATGTGGCATATTTTGATAAATGGTGTTGGAATTGGGAAAACATCTAGTGGCCAAATCCCATATGATATCTTAAGAAGAATGTGCACAACTGAAGTTCAGATGACCAATTGTGCAGTCCCCAGGATCCACCTTAAGTGGTTTGGTTTAGTCTCTGTCTTCTGTCTGCAGTGCACTCCTGGAAGAAATGCACCTCAGGATTTACAGCACAGTAAGCTGCATGACACAGGAAACCCACTGCCCTGACACATCACAGAATTTTGGTAGTTATCTTTGAGCTGATATTTTATATTCTGCCCACTTTGAATTCTCACACCATTAAATTGGTTACTGAGCCATAACTAAGAATAATTTTACCCGTCATCTACAAATTAGGTCCTGTTTTCTTATTGTATGTATGTATGTATGTATTTATGTATGTATGTATTTATACAGGTACCAGAAGTCAAACTCCCAACCTCGCCCTTGCCAGGCAGTCACGAGCCACTGAGCTGTATCCCTGGCTGCTTTCTTATTCTTGTATTTCACTACTCTTCATACAAACTTTTCTGATAGATTTTCCTGTATGCTTATTTATAGTTTTTTTGTTGATAAGTAGAAATTGAATATATTTAGTAATTCAACTGGATATTTCATGATTTTTGTATGCTGTGGAATTGTTACATCAAACCATACAATTTATATATTAATTTGTGGTGAAAAAAAACAAAATGCAGCATTTTGTTGACCTCTATATGAATAATAATGTTCAATACAACTGCTAAATGATTCCTCCTGTCTGAATGAAGCTTTGTGTCCTTTCTCCAAAATCTTTCCAAATACTTCCCTTTCCCAGTTTACTCTCTCTGTGAGTTTGCCTTTTAAACCTTGGCATGAAAGAGATCTATAGTGTTTTTATTTCCATTCCTCCCTCATTTCATCCAACATACACTAGTTTTATCCATGTTGGTGAAAATGACAGAATCATTCTCTGCTAAAGGCACTGTAGTGTTTTATTGGAAGTATATGCACTTTGTTTTACATTCACTTATGGGTGGATGCTCTGTTTTATTTCATGTGCTGGCTGCTTGAGTAATTGTGCAAAGGAATTACAGAGCAAATATGTCCTTAAATTCATTTGTATTCTGTGCATATACATCCAGTAGTGGGATTACTAAATTAAAAACATTTGTAGTTTAGACTTTTGGAGGAGTCACTATTTAATTGTCTGCTAATTTACATTCATTGACATTAATATTACAAAACCAAAGTCATTGTATTGGAAGAACATAGATATAATGGAACACAGTGTGCTTAAATCAAGTAAGCCAGTCTCAACACATTAAAAATGGCATGCTTCCCCTCATGCTATAGACCAAAGATAAGGTAAGTGAAAATGAATACAAACACCAAGGAACAGGAATAAAAAACCTAAATGGCAGACTTCTTGATGGAAAGGGGAATTTGGAGAAGAGGGAAATGGAAGAAAGGCAAAAGAGAATTTAGGGGAGAATAAGAGAGGAGGTAATGAGGAAGAAAATAACTAAAATACATTGTGCAAGGGTAAGAAAAGACTATCACAAACTTCCTTTGTCTATCCTGCGAATATGCACTAATAAATGCTTGAAATGCAGTAAATTTTCTTGATATACAGTGGCAAGGGGACACTTGTACAATACATTTAATTACCATTTTCTTTGTCAGTTTTTAGAACCTTCCGCCTTGAAACTTTGTTGCACTTAGAACCCCAAGGCACTGACCTGATTTAATATCATCTCCTCACACTTGGACATTCCCACACAATTTACCAGGAGATATGTATAAAAATCATTCTTTGCAGGCTGGTTATGTTGTTCATTATTAGAGGGAAGTGACCACTTGATTATGAAGCCCAGAACTGCAGTAAATTCAAATGGCTATTCATGGGGTTCTTTCAGTATTCCTATGTTGGCATCATTTTATTGGTTTGTTCATTGTTTTTCTCAGTAGCTAGTGTCAGAGTTGAACCAAATTTAATCTCATTGCATTCTGTGTTCCAGAACATAAATATATGTCCACCCATGTTCAATGGCCTGGTAAAAATCACCTAAGGAGTTTCTTAACTGTTACTGCATGGAAAAATGCCTCTAAAGGCATGGGGGAAGCAGGTATATCACAAGGGAGAACAGCATGGGGATGTTGGTTGTGACATAATATAATGATTGTGGAAACTGATAGTGTTTGAAAAATAGTTTCCAAAACAATAGAAAGGTAAACATTTTGATCCCAAATTTGATAACTACATCATATAAACATGGTAGACTGTGATAAAAGAAGTCATGATCATTTCCAATAGAAGTCAAATATCTATCTGTCATTAATCTAGAAATATGTACATCATATTTCATCTTCTCAAAATGTGCAAAATCATAGTCAGTGCTTCTCTCTTCCTCTTAGACACGTGATGCACTGTGTAGTCAGAGCTGTGGTCCAGGATTCAGAAAAATTCCTCAGGAAGGAAGAGCTGTCTGCTGCTTTACCTGCGTGTTCTGCCCAGAGAGACACATTTTCAATCAGACAGGTATCAAATGTAGAATGACACTGTGATAACTGTTCCCTCTAACAACTTCTCAGTAATGGGTAGCCAGGCATATTGCCAGTTGGATCAGAGTGAAGCACTATTTCCCACTCATCTACTGATTCACTGCTTCAGTGTTCCCATTTTATAGTCACAGTCACCAGGTATATAGTCTTCTCTGGCGGTGCTGATTCTATGATGTTCAACTGAAGCACTGTTTCCCATGGTCATCTAAGTTTATGTCCAATGGTGAGTGAGACAGGCTCAATCTGAAATCATACAGTGAGCCTGGACTAAGGTAACCTATGAAACAAACTGTGTAATTCTCAAAGCTTCCTGTGGATGCTTTGATGTCTCAAATCCAATACTGTTTCATAACAAATTTCAAGGGAAAAATTTTTGCTATTTTCATAAATATTTGCAATACCTAATGATAACATTCATTTTAGGAACTGCATACTTACAAGAATTGGTAAAATAGAAAAACTGCTATAGAATTTTTGCTTTGTATTGTATCTGATGTCATGAATCGTGACACATTATTTTGTATTCTTCTTTAGTGTAAAGAGTGTCAGTTACATCAATTGGTGTATATAGTGCAAATGAGAACAAAATTTACTTTCAGTTTTAAATTTTGGAGATTTTAGATTTTAAAAATTGGAGATATTTAAAATACACACTTCTTAAATAACAAGAGTAAAATACAAATTACTACCAAAAGTGTTATAAACCTGTAAGACATTTGCATTCAAAGTGAAGATATTTTCAGTTTTTCAATATTTAGGTGAAAAAATTGATAAAAAGTTACTGATAAATACAAATGAAGAAGACAAAAGATAAAATAAAAGATAAAATAAGAACTGTTATAGATAATTACAAACTTAAGTGGTAGAGCATGTATGTGAAAGTATTTAAATTACTCACAAGAAACATTACTCACAAGAATCACTGCACAAAAATTAAAATGTAAGGTGAGGAAACACTCAAGTTGTATCAGTACTACACATTTTGCCTTTTGCAGAGAAATGAGGAAAACCTTTGAAATACATTGTCTTGAGTGAACTTTGTGTCAAACAAAGCTTATCCTGAGGAAGACTGAGGAGAGTCAAGAGAAAGATGGAGAAGACCTCACAATCTTAGTGACATCACTGAGTCCCAGGATGACCTGGCCTTCTGTCCCATTCTGTTAAATCCGGTAAACATGCCACTTGAAAGCATTTGATATGACATTTACTTAAATGGATTATTTCTGGGTCAGGCATGTAGAAATGCAATGTGGTGCATACAGTACCAAAATACTGTATATTAATAAGTATGTATTCATAGAGATATTGAAAGTGTAGTGAATTTCATCAATTTAGTAAAAATGAAATATTCCTGAAAAAGAAATACTGAATCTTTGCTTTTTCCCCAGATGAAGAGCAATGCACACAATACCCAAAGCATGAGTACACAAACAGAAACAGAGATCACTGTCTCCTCAAGACATTGGTGGCAGCCATTTTTTCCAGGGTGAGATGATATCTCAGTGTTGTTTTAATTTGCACTTCTTATATGACCAGTGATGATGAGCATTTCATCATGTATTTATTTGCTATTTATATATCTTCATCTGAGAAATTTGTGTTCACCTCAGATGCTCATTTTGGAGAGGGTCTTTGAATTTGAGGGGCTTGATGTTTTTCAGTTCTTTATATGTTCTGGATTTAAGTCCTTTTTCTGAGGGATTGTTGGAAAAAATTCTTTTCCATTCTGTGGGTTTTCCTTTCCCTGTGTTGGTGATTTCTTTTGAAGTGCAAACACTTTAATAATATGATATCCCAGTTGTTGATTCCTTGAAATATTTAGCATGCAGTTTATGTTTTGTTCATTACTTCTCTGATTACCCCTATGTCTCTAAGATTTCTACCCACCTTGTATTACAGTAGACTTAGTGTTTCTGTTTTAATATTTAGGTACTTGATCCATTTTGACTTTAGTTTACTACATGGTGATAGGCATGAGTCTAGTTTTAGTCTACTCAATGTGGAAAGCAAATTTCTCTGACACCATATGTTAAAGAGGCTATCTTTCTTCCAGTGAACATGTTTAGACCCTTTGTCAAATAGAAGGTGGCTTAGTGTCTTTGTAGTAGTATTTGCATTTTCTAATCTGTTCCATTGATCCTCAGGTCTGTTTCTGTGCCAGTACCATGATGATTTTTTCACTGTGACTTTGCAGTATAGTTTCAAGTCAGGAATTGAGATACCTCCTGTCTTGCCTTTGTTGCCCAGAATCACCTTTGGTATTCTGGGTTTATTCTGTTTCCAAAAGAATAGGAATATTTTCTCTAGATTTGTAAGGTATGTTAATGGTGTTTTGATTGAGAGTGCATTAAATCTGTATAACCATTTTGAGAATATTGCCATTTTCATAGTTTTGGGTCTTCCTAACCAAGAGCAAGGAATAGCCTTCCATTTTCTTGTATCCTCTTCAATCTCCTTTTTTAGAGTAGTATGATTTGCAGAATATAGTTCTTTCACGATGTTGGTTAATTTGATTCCTAAGTATTTAATTATTTAAATGCTACTGTGAGAGGTGATATTTCAATAATTTCCCTCTGTGAGGTTTTTGTTTGTGTATGGGAATGCTATTGTTTTTTGAGTGTTGACTGTATGCAGCTATGCTGCTGAAATTATTTATTATCTCTAGTCAATTTTTAATGGAATTTTTTGATTGTTCTATATAAAGTATCATGTCATCTGCACACAATGATAATTTAACCTCTTTGTTTCTTATCTTTATTGTTTTTATTTCTTTCTCTTGTCTGATTGCTATGGCTAATATTTCCAGAATGATATTGAATAGGAATGGTGATAGTCCACATCCTTATCTTGTTCCTGCCTTTACAATGAAGGCTTTCAGCTTTTGTCCATTTAGTATAATGTTGGCTGTTTTTTTGCCATAAGTGGTCTTTGTGAGATTGAGGTAGATACCATCTATTCTGAGTTTTTTATGGTTTTTATGATGAACAGGTGTTGGACTTAATTAAAAGATCTTTCTACATCTATTGAGATGATCATGTGATTTTTATTTTTGGCTCTGTTTATGTGGTGTATTACATTTATTGATTTGCATATGTAAAACCATCCCTCAATTCCTGTATTAAATCCCACCTGTTTTGGTGTGTAATCCTCTTGATGATTTTTTGGATTCTATTCACCAATATTTTATTGAGAATCTTTGCTTCAATGTTCACTAGTGAGATTGGCCTATAGTTCTCCTTTGTGGTTGGGTCTTTCTCTGGTTTTGGTATCTCTTGTCTCCAGTAATGAGTAATGAAGATTGCTTCTCTTTGGGAGTATTAGTGTCAAATCTTCTCTAAATTTCTTATAGAATTGTTGAAAATCAATCATGACCTGGACTTTTCTTTGTTGGTAAGTTTTTAATCATATTTGCAATTTCAGAATCTGATATTTGGTTAAACAAAGTTGTTATATACTCTTGATTGAGCTTTGCTAATTCACATTTTTCTAAAATCTGTCCATTTCTCTGTGTGTTCCACCCAGTGTGAGTAGAGATTTTCAAAGGAGGTGTTCATGATCTTTTGAATTTCCATGGGATCTGTAGTAATTTCCCTGAATTAAGTCCTTATTGTGTGAATTTGAGTTTTTCCTTTCTTTTTCTTATTAAGGTTGGCTAGAGGTTTACCGATTTTGTTTACTCTCTCAAAAAACATTTTTTGATTTATTAATTCTTTGTTTTTTTTAGTTTAAATTGCATTAATTTATTCTCTGATCTTTACAATTTCCTCTCTTCTGTGAGCTTTGGGTTTGACTTGCTCTTCCTTTTCTTGAAGCTTGAGTTGAAGCATTAGGTTGTTTATTTGTGCCCATTCTGTTTTCTTGATGTGAGAATTTACTGTTATATATTTCCCTCTTAGGATTTCTTTCTTTGCATCCCACAGGTTATGATATATTGTATGTGCCTTTTCATTGAATTGTATGTATTGTTTTACATCTTCTTTAATTTTCCCTATAACCCACTGGTTGTTCAGAAGGTTGTTATTTAAGTTCTATGTATTTATGCAGGTTTTGCAATTTCTTTTGCCATTAATTTCAAATTTCAGTACACTATGGCCAGATATTATCCATAGATAACTTCAATCCCTTTGCATTTACTTGAGAATGTTTTATGGGTTAATATAGGGTCTATTTTGGAGAACGTTCCATATGTAGCTGAGAAGAATGTGTATTCTGATGTGGTTGGGTGTAACACTGTGTAAGCATCCACTAAGTCCATCTGCTCACAGGTATGATTCAGTTCTGTTATTTCCTTGCTGACTTTTCAGCTAGTTGATCAATCTCTCTGTGACAGTGGGGTGTTAATTTCTCCTATTACAATTGTGTTCTTGTATATCTGGTTTTTCATGTCCATTTGTATTTGTCTTATGTTGTTGGGTGCTCCTATATTTGGTGCATATATTTTTAAAATTGTTAGTTCTTCCACTTGAAGTTTTCCAATAACAAGTACATAGTGGCCTTGTGTATCTCTTTTAACCCTCTTAGGTTTGAAGTTCACTTTGTCTGCAAGTAGAATAGCTACCCCTGCTTTTTTCTGTGTTCTTATTGCATGGGATACTGTTTTCCATCATTTGATTTTTAAACTATGATTTTCCTTTTAATTCAGATGTTTTTCTTATATACAGCATATTGTGGGATCCTATTTCTTGATCCATTCTGTCAACCTGTTTCTTTTCATATGTGAATTGAGGGCATTTACATTTATGGATACAACTGATATGTACTAGCTCAACTTTGTCATGTTATGTTCCTGTTGTCTGTTTTCTGCTTTTGCACCTTGTTTAATTTGTTGCCCTACCTGGTGGTTTCTTTCTATTTTTGTTCTGGAGATTGTGAACATTTTTATCTCTATCCAGCATGTCTTTCAAGACTCTTTCTAGGGTTTGTTTGGTGGACATGAATTCATTCAGTTGTTCTTACTCATGGAAGTACCTTGTTTTCCCATTAAATTTGTAAGGCAGATTTTCTGGGTACATCACTCTGAGATGAAAGTTGTTTTCTTTTTGGGCTTGAAATGCTTTACTCTAAGTTTGTCTTAACTTAAAGATTTGCACTGATAGGTCTCCCATGATCCTAGTGGTCTTTCCTTGATAGGTGAAATGTGTCTTTTCTTTAACAGCTTTTAGTATTCTGTTTTAATGCTGTATGTTTGGGATCTTAATTATTATAAGCCTGGGTATAATTTTATGTTGGTTGTGACTGTTTTGCATTCTATATACCTTACTTATCTGTATATCAGATTTTTCCTTGTGTTTGGGCAATTTTCTGCTGTTCTGTGAATAGTTTATGATCTCATTCATGTTGACTCCTGCATCTTTATTGATGCCTATTAGAAGACTAATATTTCTTTTGGTGTCATCTTGAAGCTGCTGGATAGTTATTTCATGTTGCTTTGTTGTTTTTCATAGTTTTATCCTTTCATGATTGCTATCAGCCATCCTTTCCCCAAGGTCTGAAATTCTACCTTCAGCTTCATGTAAACATTTTGGTCAGATTTCAGTAGAATTTTTTGTTTCTTGGATATCTCCTTGAATTTGTTTCATGGATTCTGCTTGTTTTCTATATTATTCATTGAAGGTTTCAATCAATTTCTCATGTTCCTGTATTTTATAAAATCTATTTCTTCTGCAACTATGGTGAGCAACTCATTTACTAAGGTTATTATTTCTGTCTTTACATGAGAAATAATTTCTACTTTGATTTCCTCTTTAGCCTCATGAATTTGTTTCTCTGTTTTATTTGCTATCTTTCAGAGATTTCTGGTGCACTACTTTTAAAGTCAGCTCTTTCACTGTCACCTACTCTTGCTCTTGATGGACTAGGTGTTTGAGATTGCATTTTGCTTTTTCGTTTAGTCATTTTTGCCCTTCTGGTTAATATTTGTTTTTCAATCTCAATAGTCACAACTGCCACGACTGTGTCTTACGGTCCTACTGTGGGGTTAATGTAAGTCTGATTATTGACTACCTCAATGAAGAAGAGGGCCAGACACCTGAGTTTCTCCAGTAAGTCCTATTGGGTGAGTCCTATATTCTTCCTGTGCTAACTAGCCTAGGAGTATTGATGTAAATCTAGCCTTAGTTTCTGCTATTGCTATATCTTCAGGATCTTAAAGGTCATCAGATCTTTTTGTCTATAGTGTTTGTGTCAGCTGAGACCCTACTGTGTTGCTGGGTGTCTCATAAGCCCTTTTAATTTTCTCCAAGTTGGGGGAGCCCTTATTGGCGCACTTCTCAACCTGCCTGATGTTTTCTGTATGGAGGAAGGAGTCACCTAAATCCTTTCCAAGCTCTCCAAGGTCTTACAGCTGGAAGGAGCTTCACTACTGCTTCTATTTACCCTCTGAAGACCTCTGTTTTAGGGGCATACTCACCACACTGACTAAAGCCTGCTGAGGTCTTCTGTTTGGGTGAGGGGTTTCTGAGACTTGCATCAACCCAGCATGGTTAATCTACCGCAGTTCAAGGTTCTAAGAGGTGGAGTAAGAGCAGACCATCAACAGCAGTACTTGGTCTTGGAGACTGGGAGGGTTACTGAGGGCAGCGGGCTGGCAGTGCAGTGGTACTGGGCCAGAAGTGAATGCAAGAAATGTATACCTAGGCACAAGGTCCGAAGGGCAGTGCAGCAGAATCAGGTTGGCAGGGCATGCAGGAAACATGTGCCCAGGCCCAAAGTATGAGAGGTGGCACAGCAGTCCTGGGCTGGTGGGGTGCACAGGAAACCTGTTATTTTTGTTAGTAGCATTATTAGAATTATCCTCAAATGTAATGGTTCATAAAGTTAAATCTTTTATACAATTTTAGCATGTGGCCACAAACCACTTTCAGTCCTGCATCTCTTAAATCTAATTTTAATCGGGCTTTAAAAATGTTAGATCACCCAGTCCCTAAGCCTGCCTCATGATTGTGAAGCTGCATCTTTCCAGGAGAAACATTGACTTAAGAGACACTCAGCAAAACTCAACAAAACACCTAACCTTCCTGCTTCAAAAATGGCAAGATCATGAAAAATAAAGACTAAGTAACTGTTGTGGATCAGTACTAAAAGGATATGACTACCAATCTAAGACAGGATTCTGGACTGAAACCTGGAACATGAAAAACAGCTACAGAAGACATGGTTGTGAAAATCAGTGAAGTGGGAATGTGGCTTTTGTGTTAGATAATATTATAGGAATGTGACTGATTTCCCATCTCTGGCAATTACTACACAAAAATTATTTTTATTATGAAATGCATAGAAATGTTTATTTTGGGGGGGTTGGAAGATTTACATAACATTCACATGTTACTCTCATGAGCCAAAACCAATTAATAGTATACATGTGAGAAAGTAGGAATGTAAAGTGAAAGGGAAAAAAGTGAGCTTGGATAAATCTGATGCTCAGGTTGATGAGAGTTCTTTGTATCTAGGTTTCTTCTGTAAAATTCTTAGACAATTCATCATTTAATTCAGAAATATTATCAATAAATGTAAAGAGAAAATAAGTAAGTCACGCTTGATGGTGAGTGTCTGTGATCCTACCATCCAAGAGGCTGAGACAGGAGGATCATGAGTTTGAGGAAAGCTTAGTTGTATAGTGATTGCAGTCCAGCCTGTAGTACAGATTAAGACCCTTGTCTCAAAAGACAAAAAAGGAACTTGTGTAAGAAACAAAAAGAAATAAGTATATAAACTGTCTCACAATAAACCTAAATGAAATGCAGAGAATTTCATGAGGAGTAAAATTTGAAAGGGTTTCTTTAGGAAAACCTGAGTCATTTAGGAGCTAGGCCACTTTCAAGGTTAGAAAGGATTGAAAAAGTCACCAGTTCTCCCTGCATGGATTGTAAAAGTCAGTACAGATGCCATCAGCAGCCACTTTCCTAGACCTCCATTCCTGACTCATTCATGCATCTGAAGTTGCCAAGACCATGGATCCCAGACAGGAGCTGTGCAGGTGAAAAGTAGAAAAGTGCTCACACATTCAGCAGCTGAGACTTCCAAGCTCCCAGCCCAAGGACACTACACCCTCACAGCAGCTGTCCTGAGTGCTTAGAATCAGAGCAGATGCTGTGTGCTGAAGAGGACAGGCTGCTGTTAGAGGTCTGTGTGACAAAGGCTATGGCAGACCAGGGAGGAGAGGTCGACTGTGAGAAACAAGCGGGGAGCAGGCAGCCAACAAGAAGATCACTTGAGAATGATCTCAGGCCACTTCCTCTTTTCCCCACTATGATCACCAATGCCTTGCATGTCAGGAATTCTATTTCCTTGTGCACCTTTACTCAACCTCCTAAGTGAAGTCATGTGAGGGCAGGGAATTCTGTCTGTTTCATTCAGTTCATACCCAGGAAATCTAAAACAGTGATTATGGATGCGTTCAACAGTATTTTATAAATGAATGACTCTGGCATTCACACACACACACACACACACACACACACACACACACTACACCTGGAGAGATACCTGAGAAAATGACAATTTATACCTGGCACAAAGACTGAGAAACAGGAGTAGGAATGAGGCTATTTTACTGACTTTGTAAGGCTGAACCTATCCTATATATTTACATATAGCCCAGGACATCTCTTGCAAAACAAAGAATATTAATGTAAAATGTAATTAAGGGCTGAGGATTTAGCTCAGTGGTGCAAGCACGTGCCTGGTAACTGCGAGGTCATGACTTCAATCCCCAGTACCAAAAAAAAGGTAATTAAATGCTTAGCTACTGGCTCTAGGAAAAAAATTGGTGAGATTTCTAGATGATCCATTTCTGAAATCAATTAAGAAGAACAAATAGAACACACAGAGAAAGCCTAGAAATCCTCTATCTTGTTCCAAAAGGCTCTGTGAATGGAAATTTCAAGGTTTGTTTCCATCTTGCTATCTGATAAGTCTAGCATAGCCTTGTCTACACCTGCAGCCTCACCTGCCAAGCCTCTGAACTCAACCCCATCTCAGGCCCATCATACTGTCCACATTTACTACATGTTAACCCAGTAAACCTGGCATCCCCCCACACCTGGTATCCCCTGGTCTCAGCCATGCACACAGAAATCATCCCAATCCACACCTCAGTTCCTACCCTCTGTTTCCTGCTCAGTAAATCAGACTGCACAATCCCATTCCTGGACCTGGGCCTCACCCCACTGTGTGGCTACTCAGCTAGGGTCCTTTCTTGAATGCACAAAGCCATGTGGAATTTCTGTCTTGCTGAAAACTGCTGCACAGTCGTTGGCCTGCCTCAGTGCCCAAAGCAAACCTCCCCATCTCCCTAACTGCCACTTCCAGAGCGAGACTGGAAGGTGAGACATAAGGGTGTCATCATTGAACCAGAAGGGGTAGTGCACATGGTATCATGAAGAAGCACCCAAGTAGCAAGTCAACTGGTTTCAGTGTCAGCAAGAAGGTCCTCTGGCCTGAGTCTAGAGTCCTAAGTGAGCTATAGGACTTCTTTAGCAGTCAGCCTTGAGTCTCTAGATGAGGAGGATGTAGAGTCTGATGTCACCATAAAATCTGTCTTCAGTGAAATAAGTGGACAGATGGCCATTTAAATCAGGTAAATCCAATAAGGGCCAGCAGGCTGAGGTCTTCTTACAGCTTAACTCAATACTTATGGTTATTATTACTAGAATTATTATTTTGAAAGAAGTAAAGGAAGCTCATTGTAGTCACATGGACCTTTAGCTCCAGGCTGGGCATCTGGGCCACATTCAGTCTCAGAATTCAAGGCAAGAGGATCTCAAGTTGAAGGACAGCATGGGTGATTTGGCACTCTGGAGCTATGGGAATCAGGTTCTGTGGACCCTGGTCCATATTGCAGTGCAGCACAACTAAGGATTGCAAAGAAGGCATAGCAGGAGTAGATTCTGAGAACCAAACCTCCTGGGTCTGATGGGCGACTCTTGTAATGTTGAACTTTGAGTTTTCAAGTTCTTTGTGTCACCTGTATTGGAGAATGATGCTTAATGCTTCTATAAAAAATATGATAAAGAAAACAATGCCATCAGAACATCACTTTCCTCACCTGGGACATGTGCATAATCATCCAGAACCTTGAGCCCTGTTTCCTGTGCTGGTGAGAGGGACCCTGGTTTCTCATGGAAGCTGTAGGTGTCTGTGAGGGATGGATGTTTGCACTGCAAGTGTGCTTGTTGTATGCATCAGTTTTACATGTACTCATTGGGCTTTGTACAATCAGATGGGTGGAGAAGCCTCCAGGCTGTCAGAACATGGGACAACCTGAATTCTTTAGACTCATTTCTTCCTCCCCAGCTCAGTCCTCCCTGTACCCAGCCTCCACTCAGAAAGGATGCATGGAGAAGCAGAGGATCATCAGTGAGTCCCTGACACAACAGGTTGCAGGGGAATCTGAATTACCTTTGTTCAATTATCACTCATTTAATAAATATTTCTGCTGTCTTTGCATTGTTACTGTCTGTGCTCAACTCTGCAGCTTGATGGAGGTTAGATTTCAGGAGCTCCCAGTCTGAGCAGGGAGAGAATCACTGCATAGCATCACACTGCACCTTCAGAGTCAGCCAAGTAGACAGGAGGTGAGCACTGAAGTTTGAGCCCAGAGCCTAAGGAGAAGAGTGCTGAGTCCTCCAGCACATCCTGTCCCTTGTCAGCCTGTGTCCTTTCCTGTCCACACTAAAGTATCTTGGTGGGAGCCATGATGTTTGCAATGATTCCAGACATGGTGATCTTTCAGGTTATGGCCATGGACTTCACCTAGGAGTAGTGGGAGTTGCTGGTCATTATACTGGGCAGTGATGCTGGAGAACTGGTTGAACCTGGCCTTGCTTGGTAGGCTCGATACCATCCTGCATTTTCTTCAATGTGCCTCTGGTGGCCTTTTATTCGTATGTTTTTACTAACATCAAATCCACAGAACTTAAAACTCACTTTAGGGAGCAATTTAGTATATTCACAGTGTTATGAAGCCATCCACACTATCCAATTTTAGAACATTTCTTCCTCCTGAAAGAAATTCCATCCCATTGCTCAGTTTATTCTCATTCTCTTCCTTTTCTCCTCACATCACTTAGTCTCCTGACAACCACTTAGTCCAATTTCTACGTATCTGTCTATTCTGCATATCACATAGAAAGGCAATTGTAAAATATGCAGGCTTATGTCTTGGTTCCTTTGTCTATCATGGTTTCAAGAGTCATCCATGTTTTGACAGGTATTTAAGTTTCCTTCATTTTAATGGCTAAGTATTATTCCGGTGTGAGCATATGGCACTCTTTGTGTACCCTGCCATCAGTTAATGTATTCTGGATTTTTCTACTTTCAGACAATTGTGAACAGCTTGGTTTTGGTTTTTTGCAGGTGACCTTTATTGGATTGAGGTAAAGACATTCTATTCAAAAATCTGTGAGGTGTTTATTTTGAATGGATAATCTATTGATATGGTCATGTGATCATATCACTAGTTCTGTTGATATGGTAAATTATATTTTTTGATTTGTGTATATTGTACTACCCCTGCATCCCTTGGATGAATTCTACTTGACCATGGTCAATAATCTTCTTGATTTGCTGAATTCTTTTGGCAGCATCTTATTAAAAATGTTTGCATCTATATTCATTAACAGATTGGTCTGAATTTCCTTTTTTTTCAGTTGGGTCCTTCTCTGGTTTTGATATCTGCATACTATTTGCTTCTAGGAATTACTTTGGGAGTATGGTTTTCCTTCAATATCATTAAAATTTGAGAAATAGTAGTATTAGTTCTTCTCTAAATTTCTTTTAGAATCCAGCAACGAATGTATCAGGATCTGTGATTTTCCTTTGTTGGTAAGTTTTTAATTGCATTTTCAATTTCTTTGACATATTTAGTTATTTAATGTGCTTATATCATTTGATTCAGTTATGATAATTTTTACATATATAGGAATCTATCCATGTCTTCTGTCCTTTCATTTTTATGCCTAAATATTATAATATGATCAACTACTTATAAGATAAAAGTATGCAATACTAATATATAATGTATATAAAAATGATCAAACAATGAAAGCACAAAATATTTTTCTGGATGAATTTACAGGGATTAGTAGTATTATTATCTATCTTGCATATATGTACGTATGCACATATATATGTACACCTATGTGCATATAATCTCTTCCTTTTTTCTTCCTTTTCTCTTTTCACCTATCTTAGTTGTTCTTTCCTTTTAAGTACTTTCCCTTTCATTTTCACAATATGTATTGTACATTTTGGATCTAATTACTTTTTCAATGTTTTTTTTTAACAGTAGGGAGACAATATGATATTTACACATGTGACATTGATTTATTTGACTTATGAATATGGTCTCAAGTTGTATGGGTCTATCCATAAAAACCTCGTTTACCCTTCCTTAAGCTGAGTAATATTCCATTGTATAAAAATACCACATCTTTTTATTTATTCATCAGTTGATGGGCTTATGGATTGTTTTCCAGTTTTAGCTATTACAAACTGTGCTTCTGTAAACACGGGTGCATATATATCACTGTGACATGATGTTTTTAGTTCTTCTGGGAAAACGTACAGAAAGGGAATAGATGGTTTGAAAGGGGTCTCCAATGATAGATTTTGAGGAATCTCCACACTGATTTCCACAGTGGTTGCACCAGTCTACAATGCTACCAAAAGTAGAGAAGAGTTCCTTTTCCCCCACCTCCTCACCAATATTTGATATTGGTTGCTATCTTGACAGCAATCATTCTTTCTGGAGTGAGCTAAAATCTCAGTGCTGACTTAATTTGCCTCTCTCTAAAGACTGGAGATGTTGAGCATGTCTTCATGTATTTACGTGTCACTTATATTTCTTCATCTGAGCAGTGTGTGCTTATATCAGATGCCCATTTTTAGAATGAGTCTCTGAATTTGGGGGCCTGATATTTTTCAATTCTTTGTATATAGTATACATCCTTTGTTTAAGGGAGAGTTGGATAAAATTCTTTCCAATTCTTTGGGTTGTCTTTTTATTTGGTTGGTGATTTCTGTTGAAGGGAAAAAACTTTTTAAATGATATCTCAGTTGTTCCTTGTTTGAAGTATTCCCCATGCAGTTTCTATTTTGTTTATGAGCTCTTTATCTATCCCCATATTGTTGAGATTTCTACTTACTTTGTCTTCCAGAAGATTTAGCATTTCTATTTTAATATTTTGATCTTTAATTCACTTTTACTTTAAATTAGTGCAGGGTCATAGACATGGATCTAGCTTTAGTCTTTGGCATGTAGAGAGTCAGTTTTTCCAGCACCATTTATTAAAGAGGCTATATTTTTTCCAGTGAAAATTTTTGGTCCCTTTGTCAAAAATAAGGTGACTGAGAGTCTTTGTAATGTGTCTACATCTCCTAATGTGCTACACTGATCCTCAGATCTTGTTTTTTTCATGAGTACACGCTGACTTTTATCAAAATAGATTTGCAGTATAATTTCAAGTCGTGTTGTGATTCCTCCTGCTTTTTCTTTGTTACATTTGCTATTCTAGGACTCTTCTGAATTTTAATAATGTTTTCTCTAGATATGAGAGGTATATTAATGGTATTTGATCTGGATTGCATTAAATCTGTATAACAGTTATGGGAGCATGGCGATTTGCACTATGTTGGTTTTCCTATCCCAGGGCGAGGATATCTTTCCATTTTCTGATATCTTCTTCAATCTCCATCTTTAGAGTACTACATTTATCAATGTGTGAATGTTTTACATTCTTTGTTAGATTGATTCCTAAGTATTGCAGTTTTCTTTAGATGTTATTGTGAAAGGTATTATTTCCATAATTTTTCACTTAGAGTTTTTTCTTAGTCTACAGCATTGCCATTGAATTTCAAAATTTTATTTAAAAAGAAAAATAAACAACCAAACAAAACAGGAAAAAGTCTAGCAACAATACAGAATTCCAAAGGAAAAAAAGAAAAGGACAAAAAAAACCCCACTAAGAAATCAATACTTGATAAGTTATATACTATCATCTAGAAATAGTTGTTCAAGTTACAAAATTAAAGCATAGAAAGTAGTCATTTAAACAGTGAGACTGTTAACAGTTCCACTCAACAATCTAACAAAAAAGTAATATGGTCATCTATCTTACACCCTTAAACATACTTGAAGTTATATCCTTTAGAGCACTTTCTTTTCCTCTCTTTTTACAATAGCAATTACACATTTTGGGTTTTATTACTCCTCAATTCTTATTACTTTTTACACTAGAGACACAATGTGATATTTATAAATATGATTCTTATTTATTTCACTAATGAGGATAGTCACAAGTTGTCTCCATTTCCCTATGAAGGCCTCAAGATCATCCTTCTTCATAACTCAGTAATATTCCATTGTGTAAAAATATCACATCTTTTTCACCCACTCTGTGGTTGATGGGCATCGTGGTTGTTTCCAAGATTTAGCTATTACAAATTGTGTGGCTATGAACATGGGTGCACATATATCACTATGATATGATCTTTTCAGTTTTTCTGGGAAAATACCCAGGAGGGGAATAGCTGAGTTGAATGGAACTTCCAATCCTAGTCTTCTGAGAATTCTCCATATTGATTTCCATAGTGGTTGCACCAGTCTGCACTCCCAGCAACAAGGGAGCAGTGTTCCTTTTTCCCCATAGCCTCACCAACATCTGTTATCAGTTGATTTCTTGATGGCAGCTATTCTTTCAGGAGTGAGATGAAATCTCAATGTTGTTTTAATTTGCATTTCTCGAGTGACCAGTGATGGTGAAAATTTCTTCATATATTTATTTGCCATTTGTATATCTTCATCTAAGAACTGTGTGCTCATCTCAGCTGCCCATTTTTGGAGAGGGTCTTTGAATTTGAGGGGCTTGATGTTTTTCAATTTTTTATATGTTATTGATATAAGTCCTTTGTTGGAGGGGTTGGTGGTTAAAATTCTTTCCTGTTCTGTGGGTTTTCTTTTCACTCTGCTGGTGATTTCTTTTGAAGTGCAGAAACTTCTCAATAATATGAGATCCCAGTGTTTGATTCTCTGAAGTGTTTCCCATGAAGTTTGCATTATGTTCATGAATTCTCTGCCTATGCCTATGTATCCAAGACTTGTACCTACCTTATCTTCTAGTAGATTTAGTGTTTCTCTTTCAATATTTAGGTCTTTGACCCACTTAGACTTTAGTTTCATGTATGGTGACAAGCATGGATCTAGCTTCAGTCTTCTGCATGTGGAGAACCAATTTTTCCAACACCATTTATTAAGCAGGCTATCCTTGCAGTGAACATGTTTAGCCCCTTTGTCAAATATAAGTTGCCTGAGGATCTTTGTAGTAGTGCTTTCATCTTGTAATCTGTTCAATTGATCCTCAGGTCTATTTCTTTGCCAGTTCCATGCTGATTTTATCGCTGTTTGCCATTGAAGTTTGAATGTTGACCTTGTATCCAGCTATGCTACTGAAATTCCTTATTAACTCTAGTAATATTTTGATGGAGTTCGTGTCTTCTTTTATGTAGAGTATCAAGTCACTGACAAATAATGATATTTTAATTTCTTTGTTTTCTATTTTTAATCCTTTTATTTCTCTCCCATCTAATTGCTCTTGTTAATGTTTCCAGAGCTATATTGAATAGGAATGGTGATAAATGATATCCTTGTCTTGATCCTGATTTTAGAGTGAAACTTTTTGGTTTTTGTCCATTTAGTATGAGGTTGCCTATTGGTTTGTCATAGATGGCTTTTATCAGATTAAGGTAGATATCTTCTATTTTGAGTTTCTGTAGAGTTTTTTCAAAAACAAGTGTTAGACTTCATCAAAACCTTTTTCTGCATCTACTGAGATGATCATGTGATTTTGGTCTTTGACTTTGTCAATGTGATGCATTATATTTATTGATTTGTGTACATTGAACCACTTCTGCATTCTTGGGATAAGTCTCTCTTTCTCAGGTGTGTAATCTTATTGATGATTTACTACATTCTCTTTGTATTTTGTTGAAAACTTTTGCACTAATGTTCATTAGAGAGATGGGCCTGTAGTTCTCATTTTTTGGCTCTTTCTCTGGTTTTGGTATCAGAGTAATAATTTCCTCTAGGAATGAATTAGGCAGAATTGCTTCCCTTTCAATATCATTAAAGAATTTGAGGAGTATTGGCATTAAATCTTCTCTGCATTTCTTGTAGAAATCAGTAGTGATTCCATCAGGACCTGGGCTTTCCTTTGTTGGTAAGTTTTTAAATATGTTTTAGATTTCTCTAACTTATATACCTTTATTCAAATTTTTACATATTATTGATTCAGATTTGGTAATTCATACATTTCTAGGAACCTGTCCATTTTGCCTGCATTTTCTATCCAATGTGAGTAAAGATTTTCAAAGCAGGTATTGATGACTTTCTGAATTTAAACAGGATCTGTAGTAATTTCACACTTTTCATTATTAATTGCAAGAATTTGAGTTTTTTCTTTTCTTTTCTTGATATGGTTTTCTAGATGTAGTTGGGTGCTCCTTTATTTGGTGCATTTATGTTTATGGTTGTTATCTTTTCCTCTTGAATTTTTCCCATAACAAGTATGAGGTGAACTTCTTTGTCCCTTTTGATAATTTTTAGTTTGATGATCATATTGTCTGCAAACAGAACAACTGCCCCTGGAATGCCAGCTATGGGCAGAGAGAGCCAAAAGACCTGCCTCTGACAGCCAGGTACTGCCACTTTAAGGCCCTTTCCTCCATGCACCCAGCACATGTAGAGAGAGTCAGAAGATTTGCCCCTGCTTGCCAGGTACTGCCACAAGAAGGCCCTTTCCTCCACATGCCCAGCTTGGGCCAAGACAGACAGACAGACAGACAGATCCACCTCTGCCTGATGTGCACTGGCAGCAAAAGGCCACATCCTGCAGGCAGCCAATGAAGGCAGAGAGCATCAACAGATCCACCTGTACCTTCAGGGAGCTGCCACTAGAAGTATCCTTCCTGCAGGCAGCCAGCAGGACTAGAGAAACACAGCCAGGTAAGGCCTGTGCATCTGTAGGCCACCACTGAAGGTCCTTGGATCCCTCAGGCAGCAATCACTCACTAGCAGAATCAGACAAGCACACGTCTGTGTGGTTGCCACCATCATGGGAGTCCCAGTGTAGACACACAGGCTGAGAGAAGTAGCCCCATCCCCATGCACACCTGATCATCAGGGAAGTCCTAGTGTTGCTGTACATGTCTGGAGAATCCCATTCCATATCCTGCTACCTCCCTGTAAATCTGGAATAAGAGGAACCCTGGTGCCTGTCCCATCCCCCTACACTGCATAGGGGCAGCCAACATGGGAAGGGCCTGGGACCCCACAACCAACTTGTTGGGAGGAACCCAGGAGAATGTCATGATAAAGGAACAAAAGGCAAACTTAGACCTCTGGCCCACACAGAATAAATCTTGGAGATACAGTTATGGAAGAAAAGGGAAGTCACACAGATGAAATCTTCAAGAGGACAGCAACTGAAGTAAGGAAACAACTTCATGAGATTGTAAAAGCAGTCAAATCAGAAATAATGTCTCAGGTGAAAGAAGAAATCACAAACATATGGAAACCTTTGTTCAGCGAGTCTAAAGAAAACATAGACAAAAAAGAGGAGCCTACAAAAATGATGCAAATGAATGAATGTAGAAAGGAATTATAATGCCTGAAACAAACTCAAAGAGAGATGCAGGAAATCAAAGATTCAATCAAAAGCTGGCAAAACTGCTTGAAAGATACTTAAGATAGACTTTCAAACCTTGAAAGTAGGATTGCAGCTAGTGATTGTGAAAGGAATGATTTTTTTTTGTACCAGGGATTGAACTCAGGACTGCACACTTGCAAGGCAAGCACTTTTGCCACTGAGCTAAATCCCCAGCTTAGGAATGACTTGTTAAAAATAACACTGAATCAGGAAATAACAAGTCAGTGGCTGCAAGATGACACAAAGAAGCATAATTTAAGAGTGATAGATGTTGGTGAAGAATCAGGGGTCAACACTAATGAAATTAAAAGAATATTCACAGACGTAATAGAAGAAAACTTCCCAAACATGGGAAATGAATCTGACATGTAGATAAGTGAGGCATATAGGACACCAACTAACCATAGTCAAAGTGAATCTACACCCAGACCAACAGTAATCAAGGTCTCAGAAATTCAGCACAAGGACAGGACATTAAAAGCTGTTAGAGAAAAGAGATCATCTATAAAGGAAAACTGATCAAATCACAGAAGACTTATCAACACAACCATCAAGTCAAGAGGAGTTTGGAGTGAAGTGTTTCAAACACTGAAAGAAAACAACTCCCAACCCAGATTGATCTACCCTACAAAAGTATCTTTCAAAATTGTTGGAAAAATAAGATACTTCCATGATAAAGAACAACTGAAGGAATACATGACCATCAAAACAACCGCATTCTACAGAGAGTACTAAAGGATATTCTCAAGAGAGATAAAGATGACCATGGTTCCAGGAATAGCAGCAGAGGAGGATCACCAAAGACGACAGGTAATTGAATGAAGGGGAATAGTGGAGGGTCAACAACAGAGGATAGCATCACAGAGACAAACCAATGTATGCCAGTTGCAACCATTAATGTACATGGCCCCAAGTCAGCAATAAAAAGAAACACAGGGAGATTGGATCATGAAACAAGATCCATTGATACACTGTATAAAAGGGACACATTTAACTGGAAATGAAATTCATAGACTGAAAACTAAGGAGAGAAAAAAAATTTTTCCATGTGACAGGGGACCCTCCCCCAGAAAAAAGCAAAACCAACTTGCCCATTAACCACAGAATGAATAAGAATATATGGCATTTTCATGCAGTGGAAAGCTATCCAGCTATAAAGTAGAATAATCTCAAGGCTCCTGCAGGTAAATGGACACAATTGGAGATAATGTTCATGGGTGAAACACTACAAACTCAAATGCATGAACCCTAGCCTAAGAAACAAAAGGAGTTGAGTTCACCATGCCAAGCTTCAGCCTTTCACTTTAGGGAGCCAAGAGCCTGCAGGGAGTTAGGACCATGTGAGGTGAGTCCCAGGGCCCCCAGGCTGGCTTGGGGAGAGTTGGAGACCTGCACTCCCAGCAATTGAGTTTCTAGAGAGCTACTGGGCACACTAGACTGAGCACAGGAGGTTCCATGGCCTCAGTGCACCATGCCCAGTAGCCTCCTTTCAGTTTAGGAGGTGGCAATGAGGCAGGGGGAATCTTGGCCCAGGGCTGGCCTGGGGAGAGATTAAGACCAGCACTTGCAGCAGTTGAGTTCATATTAATCTCCCAAGGACATGGGACTGCACTCCAAAGGTTCTGCCAGCCCCAGTTCACCACACCCAGCTTCTGCCTTTCAATTTAGGGAGTAAAAAGATGTTGGGGAGCCTGGACTGCTCCAGGAGCTGAGGGTGAAAGAGGTGATTCACCAAAAACCAAGAGGAAGTTTTGGAACACCACTAAAGCAAAGAAATAAAGGAAAATGACAAAAGGAAAGACCAAAAGGTGGGCTCAAATCTCCAGCCCATCTTAAGAAAGCCTAGGAGCCATGTACATAGAAGAAAATAGAAGCCATACACCTGAAATGTTATCAACTGAAATAAAGAAGAAACTAGGGGAAGTTATGAAGAAATTCAAATCAGAAATAATTGCCCAGGTAAAAGAAGAAATGATAAAAGTAGTGAAAAAAACAGTGAACACATCTAGTGAAGACACACTAAAAACTTAGAGGAACAAAGCAAGTACATAGAATCCCTGAATGAACACTATAAGAAACAAACAGAATACATGAAGCAGATAAAAGAAATATTCAGGAAATAAAAAATTCTATTGAAAGTTGCCAAAACCACCTCAACAACAGTGAAGATAGAATTTCAGACCTTGAAAATAAGATTGCAGCTAGTGAACAGGGAAGGAAAGATCTTTTAAAAATAATGAAGAATCAGGGAATAACAATTCAATAGCTGCAAGATGATGCAAAGAAAAATAACATAAGATTAATAGGGATAAATGAAAAAGAAGGCCCAACTGATATCAAGGCCAAATGACAGCCCAAATGTATCAAGAGGATATTTACAGAAGGAATAGCTGAAAACTTCCCAAACATGAGAATGGAAACTGACATATGGATTAGTTAAGCATATAGAATTCCAAATAGCCATAACAAATATAAAACTACACCCAGACACATAATAATCACCATCCCAGAAATCCAACATAAGAATAGAATACTAAAAACTGTTAGAGAGAAAAGAGAGATCACCTATAAAGGAAAACCTATCAGAAACACAGCAGACTTCTCAACACAAACAGTGAAGTCAAGAAGATAATGGAGTGAAGTATTTCAGATCCTAAAGGAAAACCACTTCCAACCCAGACTGACTTACCCTGAAAAAGTGTACTTCAAAATGGATGGAGAAATAAGATACTTCCATGAAAAAGAACAGCTGAAAAACTACATGAACACCAAACCAATACTACAAAGAATACTGAAAGACATTCTAGATACACATAGTATAAAACCAACAAGCAAGGCAGACAATTAAATAGAATGGAAAGGTCAAGATACAACAGAAGAAAGAAAGCATGTCTACAAGGAACCAATATATAACAGTTATAACCATTAATGTAAATGGCCTCAACTCACCAATCAAAAGAAACAGACTGGCCGAATGGATCAAGAAACAACAGCCATCCATATGCTATCTACAAAAACCCCATCTACCCCAAAAGGAAACCCATAGACTAAAAGTCAAAGGATGGAAAAAAATACTTAATGCAACAGGAAACCAAAAACGTGGGAGGAGATATTCTGTTTGCAGAGAATGTGAATTTCAAACCAAGAATAATCCAAAGAGATAAAGAAGGTCAGTACACAGTAGTTAGGGGAAAACTTCAAGAGGTAGAGATAACAATCTTAAAAATATATGCACCAAATTCCAGAGCACCCAGCTATTCAAAGCAAATGTTAAGAGAAATGAAAAATCAGATAAGCAATAATACAATTATAACAGGAGACTTTAACACACCATTGACCCAAAGGGACAGATCAACTAGACAGAAAATCAGCAAAGACATAACAGAACTGAATCACACCTGTG